>VXBO01013653.1:49286-66406 GCA_013400135.1 Rhinoptilus africanus
AGATGTTAAGGAAATTCTCCCTTCCTTATCCAGCCAGCTCTCTATGAAATCTCTAGGAAGTTAACTCTGTTCTTTTATACAGCCACCAGCATGCTCTGCCTGTTCATTTTCAACAATAATCAACTGCAAAGTGTATCAGTGTTCTGATCATCCGCACAGTCAAGGGAGACCTAAGGTTTTGGAATGACCACCAGAAACACTTGCATTTTTCAACGTATTGGCAGACTAAGGGAGCATTCGGACAACTGAGAAAGGAATGGAGCACATTAAGCACTTTAATACAGCTTACTGTAAAGTAAGTCCTGAATGGGAAGTCTAGCACCTCCCTGGCCTTCATAAAGAAATCTGACATACTGCTTGCCATTGCCTTAGTAGGTAGCCCTTTGGATGGTATTCTCTGTCAGAGGAAACAATGTCCAAATCAAATAAGTCAGTGGTAGAACAAATCTAGATGGCACACTTGATACATATATATATATAATAGGGCAATATTAATAGATGATGGACCAGAGAAGACCAAAGAGAGAATTTAAAGCCCTGGACCCAGAGAACGTGACTACATCTCCCATCTTTCATTCCTGATCATGGCAGATATGATGAGAACAGTTTGGCTTTTTGCTGAGCAGGAAAATAAATTCTTCTCCCTTCCACACTCCCATTGTCACGAAAGGCACAGAGATGATTAGGCAAAAGAATGAGTGGAAGCAGTTAACGGTACATATCTAACAAACATAGGCCTAGGTTAAAGATAAGATCAAGAGTAGAGACTTAGCAGTCTGACAGGCAGTTCTGGTATTTACCATTCTTTGTGTTTTGGTCACATTGATACATGATTAGACCTCTTTACAATTCAGCAGTGTCTGGGGTTATAAATCCCAGTGGTTGTGGTTGCTGGAAAAATTCCCAGGGGATGGTAGAATTTTGCCTCTTAGCCTCTTGTCTGGTCTCTGTGTTTGCACATATAAAAACCCAGACACAGCTATGCTCTGCAGTCTAGACCAGCCCTTTGGATGTAGGTTCCTAAGGGAAAAAATACACCTCCTGCATTCTGTGTAAGGCACTATACAGTATGCTTCTGAACATTGTGAAAATATCCATCTGTCCTCCACTGAGTTAAGGAGTGCTAATACACTGGAGTCAAGGATAAGCCAGCTTCCACTGCATGAACCACGGCTTGTGAAGATGGCAACTGAAAGAGCTCAGGCAAATTGTATTAGCTTTGAACAGGTGTTGGAACACTGTACTGATCTGCACTTTTTCATTTTTTAATGGAAGACTTATGTACCTATAAAAAATATTGGCTCATCACACCAATAGATAGACTGGTGTTATGATTCTGCCAGAACATCTTTGGTTGTTGAAATCTCTAAGCTGAAGACAGGAGTGAAACAGAACAATGTGCTCTCTTGCAGTGGTTTGCATTTGTTTAATGAAAAGACAGTGCATTGCAAGATAACTTGGGTAAATATAGCTCAATATGCACAAAGTCAAGGATGTACTTTATATCACTGTGACATCAATTATCCTGTTCCTCTCATACAGCAGTTTTCTATATGCTTACGTAAACCTGGGATACGTCCAGATTAAACACATTCTTGCCTGTGTTGCCTTTTTTTCCAGATTGTTCCACTGGAACTTGCCCAATCCAATTTATACTGGCTGACTTAGTAGTTTCCCCTCATGATATTTCTTCTGGAAATACAGACTTACAAAAAAGGTCATGGTTTACATGCCATTTTTCTCCACTAACTGCTTCCCTCCCTTTATTTTCAACTGCAAGTTAATATTTTGTAAATGTGTTTGGTGGGAAAAAATCTAACCATAATTTTCTCTGACTGCAGGGGCACAACATTGTAAAAATGGAAAAATCAAGGAGAAATATGAAAATACAGTTGAAAATGAAGGGACATATATGATTTTATGAAGACAACACTAATACCCTAAACATCCAAAAAAGGACCTTCACTTTGTGTTGATTTTGAAGCTATCCACTTTCTGGAAAGAACTTGGTTGAACAAAAGATAGCAAGGAGATATAGAGAAAACAGGTTTTCAGTCCCATGGAAACTACTAATGTGCTTCTTCCTGCCCAAACTAATTTCTATTCAGATAGTCCCTACATTATACTTTGTGGGCAGTGTTAAGGTTATGGGGTTTTGCTGTCTCCAACACTGCTTGTTCTGAACTCATCACAAGATACATCAGGCATTAGTCCTTTCATTGTAACACATTTGAATAATTTTTTGTTTGATGCTACATATAAGGGAAATTAAAGTCACAGGCACAAATACCCATACAAACTTCAGAAACTGCTGTATGTTAATTTCGGCAGAAGATATTGTAAGTTAATTCCGGCAAAAACTACTAGTGGGTCAGAAAGAGGAGTTCTGGATAAATTATGAGTTTTTGAATAGAGGCACAAACTATTAATGGATTTTCTGTACACAGTGAAAAAGTGAATGGCTATATTTTAGCAATGTTTAGTATAGCTTAAGCCCCAAAAATTTGCATGGGGAGTTTTGCACCTAATGAATAAACTGCAGGTGCCAAAGTATTTACTTTATTCCTTGCACCTGCCATAAAACCAATGTGGAAACAATAACTGAGATTTGGACTGCCAATTCAATCAAAGAACGATATAGGGTCCTTGTATCGAAGAAGACACACACAGACAGAGTCCGCCATGTTTCCATTTTGAGAATTTATTTGGGAGGTACATTTCTGCATGTCCCCTAGAAAATGCTGAGTTTGGGGGATGAGTATGACTATGGCCATTCCACAGTAAACAATCCACTAGAAACACTTTTACTATCTGGTTTAGAGACAGAATAACTGGATTTTGTTTTCAGTTCACCTTTCTATTTTGGTACTTAGCTTAATTGTTTCTAAATTTTATACCTTTACATGGTTCTGAAAAGAAAATACTGGAAAAGAGTATTTGACTGGGCTCTCAGAATAAGAAAAATAATAAAATGAACTGAAAGTGAAGTGTCCTGCTGTTTGACCTGACAAACACTAGTGTCCAAAGTGGAATATTCTCACTTATAAACTCTTCTAATTGTTCCCATCAGGAACAGGCTTACAAGTTTGAAACCATGAGTCTATTAATAAAGCAATTATCAATAGACTGTTTCTGTACACACATGTGGCATTTTTTCATTACAGTATTGTCCATTAGCTCAGAGAGAATACTGAGAAAGGACTAACTGATCTAAGCCTGTTTTACGGTGTAGTTACTAGATGAAGACTGACTTCTTTCTTTTCATAATTAAGGATAAAAAGTTAAAGAAATATAATTGTATCAGCACACATATAAAACCTTATTCCTATCTGCACCAAACCTTTTTAAGCTATTGGATCAAATGAAGATGGTGAGAGTCACCTGGAATGATTCTTAGTGCTAGTCTAGACTCAGATTAGTGAGAAAAAGGGCATAACCTTGTCAACAGGACTAAGGAGAAGAGTTGGTTTTATTATTACAACAGAATTTTGTTTGTTGAGAGTTTCATAGTAACCAAGCTAATCTGAAAACACAGAGTTCACAAAGCACAGGGGTGTTCATTGCATAACTGAATGCGAACCAAAATGCAGTGGGTTATATTTCAAACTTTAACCACGAAGTGATGTAATAGGAGAGTTTGATATGTTATCTGACTGTAGACATATAATCAGCACAAATATTATATTTGTTAGCTTTTCCTTAAGAACTAGAACATTTTTGACAGGCCTAACTTGCTCCTTTCTCTGTTGTTAAAAATTCAGTGGGAGAAGAGCATAACAGGCCTGAAGATCCTAACTTGAAAACCACAAAAGCTCCAGAAACAAATGAACAACAAATAATCAAAGCTCTGTTATTATATATTGAAATACATAGGGGACAAAAATGCTTACAGAAGTACCTCATGTGAAAAATTTGAATTTCTGTTGCTGTGCTAGATTAAGCTGAAAGCAGCGAATACACTTTTTTCATTTAAAGAGATAAAGGTTTTTTTAAAATATTTATTGGTAGATATAAGGTTTTTTGGCCCTGTTAGGCCTTTGATGTTAATCTAACCACTCTTGTCCCCAGCTCTCCCCCTCCCCACCTCTTTTTTTGAGGAAAGGGAGGCTAATTGGAGAGGATCCAGCTGAGTTATATTGGAATTAGAAGAGTTAGTCATTAAACAACAGATTTGTAACAATATAGTTCACAGTCTGTTCTCATTTATTTTCTTCCTTGGGATTAATCCCATTGAAATCCCAAGAATTGCTTTGAGTTACACCCCTAAAATTAAAACCAGAATGAGACCTGTGGATTTTACAGACCAAATCACATGCTTATTTGCTGTTAGTCAGAAGTTTCTGTGTATAGGCACTGAAAGCCATAAACTTCTTATAACGGCAAGGTTTTTGGCCAGTTTTGATCATCTTTTAATACCAGATGTTGTTGGTCCCAAATGACCATGAACATGCACTTTCACACTGTTTGGATTGAAACTTGGTGATACTGCATAGACTTGAGGAAATTTGTTTTGTGGCATTCAAAGGAATAAGGATGTGAAAATCTATAATTTTTCAGTATTTAAAAAAGAAACATTTTGATTCTGGACCATGAACAAATCATGGTGTTTGGAAGGCACTTTTTTGCCTGAAGAATACTATGTGCAACAACATATCATAGGCTAGAAAAGAAAAATAAAAGTCCTGAANGCCAAGAAGGCTGATATTGTGGCGAGAGTCTGTTATAGACCGCCCAACCAGGATGTAGAGCTAGATGAAATATTCTACAAGCAGCTGGGAGAGATCTCAACATCACCAGCCCTTGCCTTCGTGGGAGACTTCAACCCACCACAGATCAGCTAGGAATACAATACAGTTTAGAGGGAACAGTCTAGGTGGTTCCTGGAGTGTGTTGAGGATGATCATCTTTTAATACCAGATGTTGTTGGTCCCAAATGACCATGAACATGCACTTTCACACTGTTTGGATTGAAACTTGGTGATACTGCATAGACTTGAGGAAATTTGTTTTGTGGCATTCAAAGGAATAAGGATGTGAAAATCTATAATTTTTCAGTATTTAAAAAAGAAACATTTTGATTCTGGACCATGAACAAATCATGGTGTTTGGAAGGCACTTTTTTGCCTGAAGAATACTATGTGCAACAACATATCATAGGCTAGAAAAGAGAAATAAAAGTCCTGAATCATTGCCTGTTTACATTGTAGTACCTGATGTGACAAAGATTTGATTACTCCAAGTTAAAGTTTGGAAGGTACAACAAATCTGTTATACCTGACTTTATGTACGTGACTATCTATGCTAGTGAGGTCCCTTGGAGTTGATTCAGTGAAGGCAGGGGAGGAAAGTTCATGAAGCAGCAGAGATGAGAAGGTCATTGATGGGTTGGAAACTATGGTTGCACCTGGGAATGGATAGGTAGGAGTTAAGGCTTCTCCCAGCAAAAAGGTGTCAGGACTAGTAACCCAACTGAATTGCTTCCACACTAATGCACACAGCATGGGCAACAAAAAGGAGGAGCTGAAAGACATTGTGCATCAGCAAAACTACCATGTAGTCACCATCACAGAAACGTGGTGAGGTGATTTGCACGACTGCAGTGATGCATTAGTTGGCTACAAACTCTCCAGAAGGGATAGGCAAGGAAGGAGAGAAGGTGGGGTAGCTCTGTATGTTAGGGGGTGTTATGAATGTCAAGAACCTAATGATGGTGAAAATAGGGTTGAGTGTTTATGGGTAAGAACCAGGGAGAGGGCCAAGAAGGCTGATATCGTGGCGGGAGTCTGTTATAGACCGCCCAACCAGGATGTAGAGCTAGATGAAATATTCTACAAGCAGCTGGGAGAGATCTCAACATCACCAGCCCTTGCCTTCGTGGGAGACTTCAACCCACCACAGATCAGCTAGGAATACAATACAGTTTAGAGGGAACAGTCTAGGTAGTTCCTGGAGTGTGTTGAGGATAACCTCCTGACAAAGCTGGTGATGGAGCCAACTAGGGAAGGAGCTCTCCTAGACCTGCTTATTGTAAACAGAGAAGGACTTGTGGGCGAAGTGATGGTTAGAGGTCATCTTGAGCATCATGATCACGAAATTACACAGTTTTCAATTCTTAGAGAAGCAAGGAGGGAAGTCAGCAGAACTGCCACCTTGGACTTCTGGAGGACGTAGAGACATGGGGATTGGTGTTTTCTCCCAAGTAACAGGTGATAGAACAAGAGGAAACAGCCTCAAGCCGGGTCAGGGTAGGTTTAGATTGGATATCAGGAAAAATTTTTACACTGAAAGGGTTATCAAGCATTAGAACAGGTTGCCCAGGGAAGTGGTTGAGTCACCGTCCCTGGAGATATTCATAAGACAGGTAGACATAGTGCTTAGAGATATGGTTTAGTGATGGTTTTTGTCAGAGTGAAGTTGGTGGTTGGACCAGAGGATCTGAAAGGTCCCTTTCAGCCTAGGCGATTCTGTGATTCTATGTATTTTACTTAGCTCGATGTTCTGGGAATTCAACTAACAAAAGCTACGAAGTAGATTATGTTCCCTGTTCTTCAAAGAATACCTTGATTTCTCTGAGGAGACATGTTCAGAGACACAATTCATCAGAAAACTTTAGGTTGGTCAGGAATTGATGGGTCATAGCCATCAAGTTTGGAACGTCCCCCAGACACTTTCTACCCAACTCCCTGGGCTGGTGCAGCAGCTTCAGGTACACCTGCCTGTAGGAGAAGCTTAATGCTGTAACAACTGAGTCTTGAAGCTGAAGGTCATTTAACTGAGAGGAACTTAATGACTTCTCAAATATTCCTCTTTACCTGCAGCAAGGGACATTTCATTTCCAGCCTTTTGCGCAGTCTTTTAGCATAGAAAGAACCTTAAGACTTTCAGTAATCCCTAGCTAGACTAGCCCTTATACCAGCAGAAACTTCATCAGCATTGTTAATACTCAAATGCAACAGTAAATTGTTACAGTCTTGTCATTCTCCTTTCTCTGATTCGATGATGAATATAACCAAAGAAAGTAAGAGGTAGGATCACTCTATCACTACTGAAAGAGAATTGAAATATATTTAGTAACGAACACATCAGAAGCCTGAAAGTCTAAGCATAAGCACAATTTCCTTAGACATTTTTAATAACTCATACTGCTACTGGATTGTAATAATTAAGGGCAACAGTTTGAAGAAGAAATTTAGTAGCACCATAAGGTTTAAATAAATGGACCATGGTCTAAGATGTTGCCCTTCCTTAGATGAGTGAGTAGTAATAGCTTTGGTTTAATATCCAGTTGAAAGACAGGGCTATTTATGCAGTATTCAACATTGTGCACCATCAGCTTTAGATGTACAATAAAGTCCTTCAATAGGACTATGCATACTATTCTATTTCAGTTATAAAAATACTGTCTATGTCATCTGAGTATGATGTAAAAAATATACTTAAAATTTACAGTAGCCTTTTTCTAAAACTGAAATGGAGGAAAAATATTTATTACTGGGTCTGATGGAAACAATCTGCAATCTTTGTTATGACAGAATGGTTCGGGTTGGAAGGAACCTTAAAGATCATCTAGTTCCAACGCCCCTGCCATGGTCAGGGACACCTCCCACTAGACCAGGTTGCTCAAAGCCCCATCCAGCCTGGCCTTGAACATTTCCAGGGATGGGACATCCACAGCTTCCCTGGGCAACCTGTTCCAGTGCCTCACCATCCTTACAGTAAAGAATTTCTTCCTGATATCCAATCTAAATCTACCCTCTTTCAGTCTGAGGCCATTACCCCATGTCCTATCATTACACTCCCTGATAAAGGGTCAGCTTGCTGCATCTCCACATCCCTTTTTATTTTTTTGTATGACAATAAAGCTTAAGAGATCTCCAGTTACATTAGGCCCAGAGCTGTACAAACATAAGAGACAACCACTGCTACAGATTGTTTTTAAACATTTTTTCCTGTTTATGAGTTTAGTTGAATGTTGTGGCTTTGCTCACCTATTCCTTCTGGCTACAATCATGCATTTGCAAAGTTTACCCAGAAGTGTCCAGTTTACTGTAACTTTGCTTCTAGCATCCGTAACGACACTGGTAATGACTAATATAACCGACCAAGATTCTAGGATGCTTAAGTATTAGAAACTACTGAAAAGAAACTACTTTTTCTGATTATGTTCAGAGTTTGTCTCCCAGATATAATAATTATTATTTTAAGTCTAACATCTAGTCTGCTTTTCTCTTGGTCTTAATTTGAAAGAGCAGTAGCTGTGCTACATGGTATTTCTGTTGTCAAGAATCAATAATTCCTAGCATGATGTGAACTAGTGAGTTTATCTCCAGGAAAAAACAACAGTTTGTGTATTAGAAAGAGATGTATTCCACATCAAAATCATGCCAATCCTGAATCATCTCTTTCAAACCTGAGTGTCCTCCAGTCCTATCTAGTTCATATGTTTGTTAACCCTGCAATACACAGCTAGGGGTACTAAACCCTTCACTCCAGAAGCATAATCCAGTCTTTTTGCTTATTGCTTTTATGTCTTTCGAGCTTTGTGAAGTCTAAGGATGTAGGCCTCATAGTTTGGTGAGCAAGAAATGGCAAAAGGGAGATCAAAATTTATCACTCTTTTCCTGAAAGAATGTCCTTCTCAGTAAATGAAAGGTTGTTTCCTGGAGTACCCCTTACAAACACCTAAAAGTAGCTTTGCATCCATAAAGCCAGGTCTGTGCTTGTTGCATATCTGAGGATTTCTCAAATCTATTTGTTAATGTAAAAGAAAATGAGAGAAAATATATATATACTAATGTGCTTGTTACCGTATGGGAAACAAAGAAAATAACAGCACCTTTTCATGAGAAGGAGAGTGGTCACTAATATTTACGGACTTTACTAGCATACATCCAGGAAAGATCAGAAGCAAAAGTGCATGCAGTCCCTTGCTCCCAAGATAAGTCTCTAGGGAGCATATTCTGTTTTATAAGTCCAGCAACTCATATAGCCACATTTAATAGTTTCATGGTTATTGGGAAATATTATTTCATCTATATTGCCCTAACCAATAGGAATTCTTTTCAAAGCAAGTAAAATCTTTTAAAACAGAATAAGTTCTTTTGAAGTGAATAGTGCTTAAGCAGTCCACCAGAACACCTCTGAACATCTTAGTCCTTTATTGTAGTGACCCTATTAGAGGTGGGACAATAGTTCAGTCTGTGTCTACAGCTTCTGTGCAGAGGTTATAATTAAAGACAACAATTAGTCCCCATTACAAGGGTTGTTTTCTGAAATGGATACATTGTACAGAAAGTAGAGCAAGAGTATTAAACCATGTGAAATGCACTAACACTGAGTCCTTACACACTAAAACCCCTTTACCACTGACATAAGTAATACTAGAATTGAAATGTTGCTAGGCTGCATGTATCACAGATACAAACCAGAGCTCTGTAATTCCCCTCTGTACCTCTCTACTGAGTAATTAACAAAATTATAAGCTAATGCAACTTTAGAAGCCTAAAATTCTGGATCTCTCGGCAGCTCACCTCCAACAGAGTTGGTCTTCTTAAGTAATCATTAATGCTATTAGGTGATAAAACACCACAATGATGAAGTGCTACGGAAAGTCTGTCTTGCAGTGTGAGTGTTATAAAGATTCCAGGGAGATCATCATGAACAATCCTATGAGATGACTCCTTCCTTGTAATATGGGGACGCAAATGATGTGTAATTGAGAGTTTTACATTAAAGGTACATTTCTTCTTCCAGAATGATTCAGCAGATGAGGTGTAAATGTTAAACAACCACAGTGATGTCATCGCCCCACATGTAAATCTCTGGAACAAGACCCTGGCAACACAGGTAATGTACTATAAGTAAGCCAAATATTGTTTAAGCAGTTGTAGTACAGATTTCCCTACTGCAAGCCAAATGGACTTGCCAAAAAAAAGTCCGCCTAAGGATTAATAAATATTAAGTTAACTATGATCTATATGTCAATAAAACAGCTGAATCAGCCTTAATAACTCTAGAGAGGATGCAGTAACACAACAAATGTTCAGGTGACTTACCTAGCAACACTATACCAATCAATCTTTGTGTTTATATGATTCAAGTAAAAGCTTCATCATGTTATTTTTATTCATATGCATGGATTGTCTGACAGGAAGAGTCTTCATCATTCCCATATTTCATAAGAGAAAATGCAGACATAAATTACCCTTCTCCTAGGAGCAGTGAAGAGCAAACCCAACCATTTTAGAGAGAAGAGGTTTTCTGGTGAGATATGCACTTCCAAGGCAGGAAACTTTATGGAACATGTCCTAAATCCAGATATTTTATATTTGATTTGAAAGCTTCACTGCTGAGTTAGTATTTCCTTCCTAGATAGCTATTGCCTCTCTAGTTTCAAAAGTCATGATATATACTTCAGAAGAGTTATCGTGCCAACTAATGCTGTGCCAAGTGATAGAGCAGAATTCTCCCTTGCTTTCATTAATTACCCCTTTGCTGGAGCAAGAAACATCTGTGCCATAGATTGCCATAGCTGTACTGGAGATCACTATTTCTTATGAGTCAAGAATAACATCTCTAAACAGTTCTGTCATCAGCTACACTTATGTTCTTGGATTCCAAAAGCTCAACTTAAATTTGAAACAAAATTTTATTTTCAATAAGTTTTTATTTGTTTTTTTTATTATTTATTTAATGCAAACTCAACTTATAAAAAGAAGTCATGAAGTTCTACCAGTCTATAAAGTTTAATTGAATTTCTTTTCTTCAATGTGTCTTAAATATAAAGTGAATTAAAAAAATTGAGCCCTACCATTAAAAACCCACCCTTCCTCCCAACAGCAACAAGAGTCAGAATACTTAAGCAAGATTTTACTCAAATTCTTGCTTACACTTATTTGTACTAGGCCAGACCTTTTCTTTGTGGTCACATGAGAAATGTTACAGCAATTGAGAATGTGGCTATATCTCAGCAACTTAAACTTCCAGCAGAAATCAGAATGCACAGAGGTGCATAACCACAGCAAATAACAGGAATAAAAGATGTGTACACATGAGTGTGAATTTTCGGGGAGCACCGAAAGCAATCTCTATTCACCCTTCTCCAAAAAGCAGACTTTTAGTCTGCAAAGTTACAATGTTCTAATTATTAATCTTCTTCTAATCCAATTCGCTCTGAAAGTTTTAAATCCTTCTGATAGACCTTTCCATGGAGTTTGACTGAGTTCCCCAGTTATAAAATAAAGAAGCATGTCAGCACCACTTGGCAACCAAAACTTCCTTCTCTTATAATAGAGCTTACCTGCAGAATAACTCATATTTAAGAGAGCACAATATTAAAATTGTGCCTTATTTTCAAGTGGCCAAATACAATTCATTTAAGATTCAAAGATCAGATGTAGTACCAACATATTACAGGGAGAGAATTACTACGTCAACTGTTGAGCACTGGTTTATCCCAGATGAGCAGCCATGAATGTCTAAAAGAATATATGTATATATTCCAGTTCCAGCACTAAAATAGCCAGACTCAGATTATTGTTTTACTTCTGTAACGACTTTGGAGCTTTTCATTAGGCTTATCTTTAAATGATTTCATTCTTTTAACCACTTAGTAATGTTCTCACAGTTCATGCAAATACTATTATGACCATATTTATAGCCCTGCTCCCTTCCATCCTCTGCCCCCTTTCATATCATGATGTTATAGGTTTAACTTACAGGTTTGATTTCTGATTGATTGTAGGGAACTAAATGCAATATGAAATCAGAATGATGACAGGACTGTAATATGATAATGAGAAGACTTAATACTGTGATATGATAATAAGAAGACTTAATACTTATAGTAATACATAACAAACTAATAATCAGCAGTCTTTGCACATGTGATAAACAACATTTGACTACTTTCTACATTAAAGATGCATATTATTTTGTCATCTTCTCAAAGTTCAGAAGATCACAGATAAATCCAAACTTCTTACAGTAGGTTTACAGGCAAAAAATGTCACACACAAAAACAAATGGCAAATTTTACTGCTAGTTCAAGTGCCTGGTAGCCTTTGACTCTAGGTTATTCCCTCCCACTGCCACCACCACAACCATCACCACCACTCCCTGCTTTTTTTTTTTTTTAAGTAAAAATTAATATTTGCTTATACAATTCATAGATGGAGGACAACTTTCAGAATTAAAACTCCTGTACTTGTGGCCTGTTAAACGGAAGTTGCTCTTGCTTGTTATTATAATAATATCAGAGATATTTTGGGGTCACCTTTTGGTGCAATGATTAATTAACAAATAAATGTGCAGTTTAAGCAATTTCAAAAAGACAATAGGTTAGTAAAATTTGACAAGCACTGATATGTTCTATTTGAATTAACTATCAAGAATAACAATTTGCTTAAATTAAACTGTTTTGATGTCTTGCAAAATGAAACAAAAATTGTTCTTACTCCTTAGCAGACTTGACAGACTACAGCTTTTTTAATTTAAAAGCAGGATTAAATGAATTCCAGGTGACATGCTGCCCCACAGCCAATGGTGACCTTTGTTTGAACAAAAATATTTCTCTTCATTGTCAAACTTTGGGTTGTATATTTAACTTACTCCCTGTCAGGATTTGGATGGTCACTTCCAGTGGTTTCAGCTGGGCAAGCAGAAGAGTGGAAAGAGATACTATGGTCATAAGAAATGGAGTTCAGATGCAAAGAAGATAAGAGGTTTTAGGTGACAGCATTTTCCCTGAAAAGGCAGCAGCAAGGAACCAAAAAACTCCCTGCTCCCAGCTGGAGTCTGAAGTTCAACCAGGCCAAGTGCAAGGATCTGCACATGGTCGGGGCAAACCCAAGCACAAACACAGGTTTGGTAAAGAATGGATTTAGAGCAGCCCTGAGGAGAAGGACTTGGGAGTATTGGTTGATGAGAAGCTCAACGTGACCTGGAAATGTGCGCTCGCAGCCCAGAAAGCCAATCGCATCCTGGGCTGCATAAAATGCAGTGTGGTCAGCAGGTTGAGCAGGTGATTCTAGCCCTTTACTCTGCTCTCATGAGCCCACCAGGAGTACTGTGTCCAGCTTTGAAGTCCTCAGTATAAGAAAGACATGGACCTGTTGGAACAGGTCCAGAGGAGAGCCATAAAGTTGATCCGAGGGCTGGAACACCTCTCCTGTGAGGACAGGCTGAGAGAGTTGGAGTTGTTCAGCCTGGAGAAGAAAAGGCTCCAGGGAGACCTTACAGTGACCTTCCAGTATTTAGAGGGGGACTACAGGAAAGATGGGGAGGGACTCTTTATCTAGGAGAGCAGTGATAGGACGAGGGGTAACTGTTTTAAACAGAAAGAGGGTAGAGTTAGATTAGATATAGGAAGAAATTTCTTACTGCGAGTGTGGTGAGGCACTGTAACAGGTTGCCCGGAGAACCTGTGGATGTCTCATTCGTGAAAGTGTTCAAGGCCAGGCTGGATGAGGCTTTGAGCAACCTGGTCTAGTGAGAGGTGTCCCTGACCATGGCAGGGGGGTTGGAACTTGATGGTCTTTAAGGTCCCTTCCAACCCAAACCATTCTATAATTCTATGAAAGTGAGATGTACACTGAAAACTACCTTTCGTAGCATGTTTAGCACAGGTTAGAAAGCAGAGATGAGAACTAAGTAGGGACAGCAAAATCCCATCTGGTGGGCATACTGTGGAATTCATTTGCTTCTCAAAACTGACTGAGCCTAGTAAGAAGTAAAAGGGTAGTGATAGAGTGGAAATGGGAAAGTACTGAACAATTTAAAAACTATCACTTCTCAGAATCACAGACTATTCTTAAGCTTTTCCAGCACAATTTACCAAATGGTTACTTTAACTAGTAGCTGTCTGTCTACTTCCACTTCCTCTTGCTTTTGATACGGTGAAGAAAATGCACAAGGAGAAGCAGACAGACACTAGCATCTACCTTCAAAACTCCCAACAGCTGTGAAGCTGGAAAATCCTAAGACACTTAACCAAATAGTTCTGGATTTTGTATGTAGTGTGCTACTTGGAACAGGCAAAGTGACACGGTTAGAATTATCCTTTCCATTCTGTGAACATGTATAATGCAATGTGACACTTGACCATCTTTTAAGTCAGGTTCCTGAGGCACAAGTGGCTCCTTTTTTGGTGCCAGTCTTCAGTCATCAGAGGATGAGGTCCCAAGTGTTTAGTTTTTCTAAACTAAACAGACTTAACACTGACTAGTGTTCCTCCTCATTTCCTCAGACTCCTGTACTCTGCAAAGTATTTTGTGCATCAGTCTGATTAATTTGTGTAATTTTCAGCACCATATAATGACAATGTAACATAAAGACAGGTATTCCCAACACAGAAGGATGTAGCAAGTGTGTAAGGAGTATTTGATATCTGTGATAAAAACAGCTTTGTACTTGTAACCTATTAAAAGCACAATGATGATGCTGTGGATAAGATAGGTGAGGCAAGGATATTGCCTCTTGCCAAGGATGACAGCTGTTCTTCACATAACAGGTATCTGCTCTTCTTTCCCTACACACTCTACAGGAATGATGAATATTTACCCTTGTCTTTGTCTCCGGGAATTTGTGGCATAGAAGTGTACCATCTTACGTTTGTAACATTTTCATGGAGAGTGCCTGAACAGAGAAACAGTCTAGGAAGTGTATTTTTGTTGCACAAGCGCTTCATACACAAGAGAGGGCCAAATGGAAGCCAGCAGCTAAATTTCCCAGGCACCTCCTAGCACCACTCAGACCACACTTCCAAATCAGAAAGCCTGCAAAGGGGATTCAGAATACATGTCTCTCTAACAAGACCAAAATCCAAGACGTGTCCTGGGATGAAGCCAAAACTCAAAGCATCTTGCCAAAATCTGCTTGTTAACAAAAATTCTGAAAGGAAACTCTGCTATTAATAAGCAATATAAATTAAAAAAATACAGTCAGATCTGTGTTTATGTATGATTATCTGAAATACCTGAATGCCTGCTACTATAAACCCAGCCTGGCTAAGCTAACCCAGGATTAGATAAATATACAGATACCAAACAGATGCTTCCTTAATATAGTGCTAGCGTTTGTGTAATAAAAGGCATACATCAGTTCCCTTGGCTTAATTAACTATTGCTGTACATGAAAAGAAAGTTCCAGGTTGCCTTTCATTACATGTCTAAAATCAGAATTGTCTGCATCAGATTATTAAGGAGAGGGGAAGGAGAACTCTGTTTAATACTTTCTAAAATCTCTTTAGCATTTTTAGATTAGGGAAATAGATGCTGCATTATAGAAAGAATCATTATAGCAGAATACATATCCAGAGAGTCAACGTTGTCATCTCCTCTCAGTGAACTGTTGCACGGTTGTTTTACACCCCTCTTTTCAAGAACTGTCAATCTTTCTAAAGTACAGGTTTGTGAAAGCGAACCCCCTTGACATGAAGAAATGATGTCTCACTTTTCCTGTAGAAGATCATGTTCAACCACAAAGAGCTAACATTACAGAGTGTGATTCCCTGTTGATACTAGGAAATCAATCAGATGCTCAGACTTCAGTCCAAGAATTTCAGAATGCTGAAAATTCTAGTTAGTTGCTTATGGAGCTGTCTGCACACTTGGTTGACTTGAAAAAAAAAAAAAGATAATTTAGGGCAATGTGATGAGAAATGAAATCCTATTTTTCCATAGGATTTTCATTTCAATATGCATTCTTGTACATTTATGTACAATATGTAAATTGTATGTAAATATGTATGTAAATATACAGATGTCAATTCAAAATTTGCAGGAACAGTCAACTTCTAGGAAGATGATTGTATAATATCAGTGCTACAGTAATATTTTAAGAGAATACTTTCAAAGCTTACCAGATTGAAATATTCCCCACATCAGACATACGTCTGAGACAGTGATGCTTGATTTTCTTTGTAGTCTATTGCCAGAGTTAAGAGATATTCTGGTTTGCAATGAATATGCGTATGCAATTTCAGCATGACGTCATGCATTTCTTATTGCCATTCTCCAACTACTGACACAAACAAGATGCTTAGCTTTATTGTCAGTGCTTTTGATAGCTATGGTTTCTCTTACATTTTCAAGCTTACTCTTGAAATGTTCCCTGGAGGGTCTCCTAAATGAACCAAGATTTGAATTACATGGGGAAAAAAAATCCAAAAACAGAGATCTATCGCTTCCTTCCTATTACTGCACTAAGCTGAGGTTCTTGCTCATGTCATATAAATCTTGCAGGAAGCTGGACTGACATACTTCTCATTTACACTATTGTGAACTTGAAGCATTCCATTAAATCAGAAGAGCTACTTTGCTTTCTTTTTTGTTGGTGTTTTTTGTTTTTGGGTTTTTTTTTTTCAGAGTGGTGGGGAAGGGGTGGCTTGTTTGGGTCTTTTTGCCTCTTTATAGCTCTGTTACCCCACTGAAAAGACATAGAGAAAATGGAAACTGTTTTAGACGTGATAAAGTGTTCTAGAAAGAATTATGCCAGACTATCTGTATGCCAGCTATGGCTGAGGGAAGAGAAAGAGTGGAATCTTAAGCATTGTTAAAGCTTGTTTTTAACCTTTTGGAATGTATCGAGCCACTGGAGCCAGACTGTAAACTACAGAACTGCTGAGACAGTCACTGAGTATCAATGGACCATGGTCTGGGTTAATGTTCAAAAGGAATATAATCTGAGCTAAAGCATCAGAGAATGAGGGTCAGCAAACCTACTGGCTTACACCACTACAGCATAAATATTTGTTCATACTAATGATGCTACCCCTCTGCTTCCCATGCAAAGTCCACACATGTTCCAGTTTAAGAACTTTATCATGATGATCATGAAAAGTGTTGTCCATTAAGTATTTAATGCGGTTTATCACTAGACACATACTTAACCAGAATGAACAATGTCAAAGATTAAACAGGAATTTAGGCGAGGATTCATCCTACTTTGTTTTTTCTGAACAAATGGTCACAAATACCCTACAATCAGAAGATCAGTGTTTCCAACCCAGAGCCTCATTTCACTATTGATCTGTAAGATTATTCATTTACATATTTCTTTCTCTGTTACCACTTGCATCTCTTCAGAATTCTCTATTCCCCCCCCGCCTCCCCCTCAACTCC
>VXBO01013653.1:66439-78266 GCA_013400135.1 Rhinoptilus africanus
ACCCCCCCTGTCCGATCTTTGTTATCCACAACCAATGAATAGAAAACAGTATTAGCAAGTCTTCGAAGCTTTTCTCAGGAAAAAATGTTCTGATATAATTCAAAGAGGTCCATCATTTATATTCCTCCAATAGAAACAAGACTGCTTTCTTTTGTCTGTAGCTGCACACATTGAGGAAGAACCACACAGAGCGTGTGACACATACAGGAAGCTTAGATGAGCTGTCCTGCATCTCAGACACAGTGACATTTATTCATCTCTTGGTGGTGTGTTAGCCAGACTTAACGTCACCATCAGGTGAGCACCTGCAGAGAGAAAGTCCTGGGGCTACTTACACAATGCTTTTCTGAGCTATAATATGCTAGTGAGCATCCCTGTATCAAACTGTCTGAAAGAATAGCTAAGGAGTCCTTTAAAAGGGCCATAGCTTTTAAAGGTATATGTATGAATACATATATTCAAAGAATATCTACTATACAGCAGTAGAGAAGTATTTCTTTTAAGTAACAGTAAATTACATTTTGACAGGAAAACAAAAACACCCTTCAACACTACTGCGTTAGGTAACAATGTAGACAGTTAGACAGTATAAGTTTTCATAGGTCCATATGTTCAATGTGAACATACAGCACTTCTGTACTATTTGAAACTTACTAAAATATTCACTTTGCTAGTTTAACGAATGAACTATCTGCAAGCTCCTATGCTTTTTTTTTTTTTTTTCCCCTAAGAGTTGATTGACACTTTTTGCCAGAATCTGATCAGATCTGCTCAGATCATATTTCGCATACATTCCATGGAAATAAACTCATTATCAAATCTAGACACATGATACCTTAGATGTCATCAAAATCAGCCATCACCTTCCTGACTAGCTACTGAACCTGGACTAGGCACTTTACTATAGTTTCAGGGAAGATATCCTGATAGTCAAGTACACAAAGAGTGATTTAATATAAGGAGCCATACAAGATCACTTACTAATGAAACACTTCACTGTCTTCTCAGCCTATTCATGCTAAAACATGCAATTCTGTATGTGGTAACAATGGAACAGAATTGCTTGTGTATAAGACAGGCATGACTTCTCTGAAAGGAAATAAGGTCTTAATGGGTTGAATGCCTATACAACTCATTACTCTTTGCATAAAGAAAAGTCTAGTCTATCTTTGTATGCAATAATATCTTTCAAAAAGAAAATGGGAATTAAAAGAAAAAAGAGGTCATGTGTCATAGTGATTTAAGATGCTAATTTTACGTTGTAAGATAAATGTATAGTAATGTTTTCGGTTTTTCAACAGGCAGGAGTTAATTCATAAATATTGGCATGACCAACAGGTACTTGCAAAAGCATGGAGCTCCCAACACTGTCAGTGAAGACTTTCCAATGATGTACAAGAATCATAGAACTCAGCAGGTCTGTCTCAGTGTTTCCCAGAAGTGCAGGAGCTGAGTTTTATAGCAGCATTATCACTGTTCTTCCAAACAATGCCATCCATGTGGAGCTCCAAACATGAAATCTCCTTGCCTCTGCTGACTGGGTGCGCAGCATCTTCCTTCTACCTGCATATCAATGGGAAGTGATAGGTACCGGAGAACAAGGGATAGCGAAGTACCACCTGTTAGGAGAAGAAAAGCAAAGAACACAGCCTGCAATTAGATTATTTTCCTCTCCCTTCTGTCCTTCTACCCATCTACTCTTTACTAAAGTGGTTCATGACTTGCAGTTTCTTTTACCTTGGATTGCTGACCTTCAGTAGAGGTTTTAGTTATAACATCTGGCAGTTGTTTATGTCAATGTCAGAAGAGTGCCATTCAGGACTTGGAGTTTCTTTTTCAGATACACTGAGGCAATTATAAGGTCCTTTTACAACAACTGATCTTAACGAAACAGAGAAGTCAGACAGCTTATCTCCTGAGGTTTAGGAATAATCAGGTTCTTTGCTCTCCAGAAGTGGGGAAAAAAAGGGCAAATTTTTCTTTGATTATTAAGGCCACCTTAATATTAAGGCCACCTTAATATTAATAATCAATACAGTTGTTACAACTAATCCCTATGATCTTGGTGAAAGAACACTGCTTCTTTCGCGAGATTTGAAGTTTCAAACTTCTTCCACTGTTGCTATGGAAAGTTAAAATTAAAGTATAGCCACCAGGTCCAACTAGAGGCTAATATAGAAAGAGATTCAAGAACACACTTGCATATTAAGTCTTTAGCCTCTTAATATCAACTCACACTTGACGTTTCATGCATATAGGCTACCCTGTGAGGAACACCCACAACAGTGTTTTTTTCATTTTTTATTACACCTGAAGATGGATCTACAATTCCTTTATGCTATTAATAGTGAGAATAAAAGATTAAAAGCATTAAAAGGAGCAAGAAAATCCTAAGGGCCTTGGCAGATCTTGTGTTGTCTTTTTAGTAGAAACTTTCACGCAGTCAATACAGAGGTTAAAAACCACACAAAAAAAGATCACACCATTAGAAGAGTGTATCAGCTATTGTATAAGAAGAGAAGATGAACATTGTCAGTGGGGTGGTGTTTCAGAAGCAGTAACCTCTATAAGTAGCCTGAGTAGCAGAAGGAGAACCACTAGGGAACAAGTCCACAGGTACCAAAAAATGCTACAGTCCCTCTGCGTTCTATGTACAGCTCAACAATTCTGATTGAGCAGGGCTGCACATACTAAAGTATTTTGAATTATTTGGACATATTAGCAAGGATGTACAGAGTGTTTTGCATTAGGATTGAAAGGTGGTAAGGGAGAGATATCTGGCTATTTCTAGAAGCATCTAAATAAGAAATAATGGAGGAAAATGGAGGATTAGTGACAACAAACTCCCACTAGTGCAGGTAAACTGAAATATTATGAAATACAAAAATAGAGTAAATTTATTGGTATCAAATAACACATTCCGGAGAGCAGTTTTTGTGTTAAAAAATTACTCTAAAGGAAGAGGTATTGTAAGTGTGGTAATTGAAGTACAAGTCAGGTTTGGTTGGTTGGTTGGTGGGTGGGTTTTTTTGTGAATAACTATGTACAGCTATTATATACTTTACACTAAATAGTTCATTTAATTTAAAATGGCTTGGTGTCCTAGAAGAAACTATTCCTAGATTTAAAAATGTCAAGCACAAGAAACATTGTAATTGTCTGGTAAGGAGTTGGTTTTCACTCCTGGTTCATACATGGAGATCATTATGTAGTGGAAAGCTTTGTGATTCACAGAGACTTCAAGTCCTCAGAAATACCTTGGATCAATAATGGCCATGTAACCTTTTGATAACTGAATGCCACAGTTTAGAGGTGAGACAAGTGGTCACCACTCAGTCCCCTGTGGACAGCTAATGAAGTACAAAAGCTGCTGTTCTTAGTGACCTCAGCGAAGAGGGAGTGATAAATGATAATTTCTCCTCTGAAAGGAAACCAAGCAGACATGCCAGATCCCACCTGAACTGTGCCAATCTGGGACAGGGAATTTCAGCCTCCAAGGGCGTCAGTAAGCAACTCTTTCACATGTAATAAATTCAAATTTTCATACAATGAAAAAGATGACAAATTAAGATTTTTTTCTTTCTGTTGGTGCACAAAGTAGGTCTATTCGCAGTTTCACAGTCCAGCCATGGCTATTCTAGTAAAACTCTGAAAATAAAAGGATCTCAACACAACATTACAAACATTCCCTGTGGGACTGTATGGCCTTTCATTTCACATATTCTTGTATAGATACATGCCTAACTTCAGATATGTCCTTAAGTCTAGCAATCCTTCGTATTACCTGGCATGTGTCTGCAGCAAAAGACATATTTATGTGTTTCATAGAATCTTGTTTGAAATTAAGAATTTACTAGAATGCCAAACTATTTCAACATTTAAATCACAAATCTTAGCCACATTGCTGGATAAAGGTAAGCTTGTTTATTTCTTTCTTTCTTCAGGCAAAAAAGAACAGCACTTGAAAAGCCAAGAATATTTGGTCACAAGAACTTTTTTCTTTCACTGACATTCCTGGACAGATAAAATAGAGAAAGCAAAGAAATCTAAAGAATATTGCTAAGGAATTAAGGCTGTTGGATTAATTGGGTTATGTTATAATTCTATAAATCTAAACATTTTAATTTGGAGATTGAGAAAGAAATTCCCAATGAAAAAATCAGTATCGGTCAGAAATTATTCAGACTGTTATGTATCACAGAGGGAGGGCCACAATTTTGGTTTGGTATTTCATGATTCATTCTTAGTTTCTGTTTTCATTTTTTACAGTTAAAATTAAAATAAAGTATTTGTATAACATACCAAAGATATTTCAAATTGCAGCATTAAGTACATGTGACTAGTGAAGCTGGAGACATTTTTACTTGCCATGTACTTAAAATGCGTTTCACAATTAGAGCAGCAATTAATGTCACTACAATGTTATGCATGATGTAATCTCAGATGGGAAAATGAAATCACATGAAATGTTTTTGATTTTGAAGAAAATCAGTAAGTGACCAGATTTAATAAATATCACTTCAAGACATTGGAAAACATTTCTGCAGGGATAATAAGGATTTTCTCCCTTTGAGTTGTTAAGATTAAAAAAAAATCTGCTTTTAAAAAGTGATAAATAAGCATACTACCCAACTACACTAGAATAACACAAAAATTGTTTGCTCATCTTTAGATTATTAAATGGAGAGAAACCTGTCCTGGTTTGAGATAAAAGAGAACCAACTTTCTGTTCAGTAATTTTACTTCTTATCTAGGCCTCTTCTAACTCTTTGAAATTAACAGCATATTGTGCTGCAAAGAGTTTGTTCTCGGAGTGATAAGACCAATGTTTACAAATAATGTCAAGGAATGGTATTCAGAGAGGCTTATGCTAATACTTATTGCTATAACAACCAAGGTCAGCTAATTTCACTATTTGCCCCATTGGAGGGTTGGAAACAGAAAAGTGTAGAGTGGTCCCACCTGCAGGGAGGAGGGGACAGGACAGGTGACCCAAAATTGACCAACAGGGGTATTCCATCCCATCTGCCCCATGCTCAGTATAAAAGCTGAGGGATCAAAGGGTCACTTCCTTTCTTCAGTATCTGATGTCCAAGAAGAACCCTGTCTGTTCATCTGCCTTTGATCGGTATGTTCCTGACTACAACTCTAGAATCCGGTTCTCACCCATCGCTGAGTTTGGTCTGGGACTTCCTGCCACAGTCATCATCCTTGGAGCTTAATATGGTTTTGTATATACTGTATTTATTTTATTATTTCCTTTTTATTTTATTATTAATATTTCATAGAAGTAGTTTTAGTTCTTCTAAGATCACAAATCTCTTTATCTCTTGTCCTCCTCTCTGTGTACAAGAGGTGGGGAGAGAGCGTCTGTCACTGGCCGTTGGCCAATTTGTCCAAAACCATGACAGAGCCTTACAACGTTGTAAGGTACTGTAAGTGTACTGTAAGAGAGCTGTATTAACCAGTTTGCTTATTTTCATATCTATGAAAAAGACCTCTTACCCATGCATTAGAATCATAGAATCATACAATGTGTTGGGTTGGAAGGGACTTTAGATGTCATCTAGTCCAACCTGCCTGCAGTAAGCGGGGACATCTTCAACTAGATCAGATTAGAAATACTAAAGTTCAAAGTCATATCATAACAGATCTTTCAAGGCTGCATAGTGCAAGATAAACCACAAGTGATCTTCCATCATAACTGCTTGAAGCTGGATAGACTAAGAGGAACTGCAGGTGTCCGTCTCAGGTTCCATCTCAGGAATGTTAAGGACTCTGTCAGTTCTGAGGACCACACTGGCCTTGTGGACGGGTATTTTTTTCTTTATGCATCAAATAGACAGATAAGATAATCAGCTACTTTGAATTAACGGAGCTTTTAATCTGCCTGTTAAGATAGGCCCTGGGGTTCTGATATCTGAAAAAAAAAAAAACCAAAGAAACAAACAAAAGGTTATAGTGCACAGATAGAGTCCTAAAAACAGTTACATGTCATAGTATGAAGAATTAACACATGTGATCTGAGAGAGGTTTTACATATGTGATAATAAGGTATACCAACTTCAGATGGACTATGGCAATCTAGACACATGACACAGTTGCTTTCATCAGCTTGACTATAGTAAAAATTGGGAACTCATGTTTGTTTCAAAATTACTTTCAGTTCTCTACTCAAATCTCCAATTTCAACTGCCTGCTTTTTCTGGTTTTTAACACTTTTTATGAGAATATGAACTACCAAGACCTGTGAGGAAACATTTTTTATATCCAGGCTAAAGATAAATTAGTTTGACTTACAAATAATGTTATATATAATGCATCATACAGTGTGTAGATATTTATTGCAGGCACTATAAGAGTGATTTCTAGTCCTTGGGCAAAAAGTGAAAAAGTTATAAATATTTCATAAAAGTAGTTTTATTCCTTCTAAGCTCACAAATCGCAGTGTGGCTCTACCAGCCATAAAGTGAGCTGTCTTTCTATAGCGTGCTGACAATTCCAAAACACAGTTTACTTCATTAGTATTGAAAGCTGGGTACGTAGGAATTTGCAGACTCTGATAATCTATTGCATTCAGTGAGAGTACAGGATTTTGCCTAATGTTTTGTTGCAGTAAAATTTCCTTAGAAAGATATTTGTACTCCTGTGTTTCAATATGAAGGAAATAATCACAATATGAATAGTGGCAATAACAAACATCTCAAAATTGTCCACATATACAGCTGAATCTTTGCCCTTCCTACACTTACATATGGTGCAAATAAAGTCTTATTGTAGAAAGAATCCTAGCTTTCCTGGTGCTCACATGGCTTTAAGAAGGACCTGCAAGAGGTTAACCTATTAGCAAACCTGGTGTCTTTACCTTCTGCCTACTGGTTTCTTAGTTACTGTATTCAGTGCGAATGGAGAACTAAGAGATTTGTCCTCAGGCAGAAGCTAAGAGAAGATATGAACATCATACTGCCTTTTGCTTGTATTTGATACAAGATGTCATCCTTTTCTTTGAGTACTGACTGTTTGAAAAGTCTATTAATTTGATTTATGCCACTTTTTGGCCAGTACAGCAGGAAAAAGGCAATTAAATATACTACGCTGCCCTCATTTCTAATCTATGAAATGAGTGCAAAATTCTGAGTCAGTAGCTTCAGCAGGAGCCACAGGAAAAACAAAATTAAAACCATTCAGTCATCTCATGGAACAAAGGAAATATTTCTTGTAATGACTTGACAATCCATGACAAACCCTTTATGAACTGAAGAATCCACTTAACCGGAGAAAGACAGCTTAAAACCTATAAAGTAAACCAATTTTGGAAACAGATTCTTGCCAAATGGAATTCAGTGTTCAAATATGCATCAATAAATAGGCCTTCTGTAATAGAAAACAAATTATGTCTCCTGAATCAAAGAAGGGTGTGAGCATAATGTCCAGCTGGCTGTTTTTGTACTCTAGGATATTTTCTTGACATATGAAGCAGGATCTCAGACTTCTGCAAACTTTCAGGTTTCATTCAACTGCCAGGAACAACGGTAATCAAGAAAAACTTCTCCACTCTTCTAGCATGTTTCTTCAAACTCAGAAAAAAGATTTTAAAATTTGTGCAATCTGATGATTTGTATATATTAAAAACCTTATGAATTTTGAAGCTACATATTCCAAATTAATTGTCATCAGGTTAGCTTCAATTTACCTGTCAAACGCATTATATGAGCATGCTATGAGCCAGTACCTTGAACTTTACAAAATCTGCCTTCGACAGCTGGAGTAGCTCCTCCAAAGCCTTTATTGCTGCTACTCTATTAATTGATATTCTTTTTTCTTTTTCCTTGCTCTTGAAGACAATGAATTTCTCCAGATGGCAGAAAGTGCTATAATCACATTACTTATGACATTAATTGAAAAAGCTTCAGATTGCTGAGCTGCAGTTGGCCAGAACTGATTAAACTGATCAAACCAACATCTGCTTCTGCTCGTACTAAAAAACAGATAACAACTGTTGGCATTGCAGTTCCTCTTCCTTCACAGAATAACTCCCTGGAACTGTACAGGCGGAAAGCAAATGAGATATAGAAAGCAGCTCTGCATCAGCGAACTAGGGAGTCCTAGAGGTGAGCAAAAGTCCTCAGTGTGCCCTCTGGTGAAAAAGGCCAATCACACACTGGGCTGTATTAAAATAGTGCCACTATTAGGCTACAACAGTAACTTCAAAGGAAGTTTCTTCATCAAAACTCTTGTTTTATTTTCTTTAGGGGGAAAAAAGGTGTTCAATGAATGTCTTAAACTTTCTAACATGACATTCTGATGCTTCGGGTATATTTGCATTCATTTTCTCCCACGGTCCAATGGGAAAGCATCAGATGCTGCTCACAGAACACTTCTTAAAATACTTAAACACAAAAAAGTTAAAAAACCCCATCAATCTTATCCTCATTTAGTATGATTTCATGAAGATGAACATGTTGAAGAATCAATTCTGACAGAATATTGGGGAACATGCACAGAGACAGAGAATGCAACAGTTGCTGTCATGTTTCAGTGATGATGGTGTATTCATTTATATGAGTCCAGCCAGGGTGACAAACTATGAGTCACCTATAGGCAAATATGCAAATTGAACATCCCTTAAAAAATGATAGCTACAACCAATCCTGGTTATAATGAGTAAAATTAGGACAAAGTAAGGATTTTTTTAAATTTTGTGCACACCAAAACCTGCAGTGTTTCAACTGGTATGTCCTAGAAAAATCAGAATGGTCGATACTTCTTTTTTAACTTTTATATAATAGGTACACATGAAATGCTTCTAATGCAGTCCTGAATTTACATATAACAATGTCACCAGAAAATCTTTCAAACAAATATAGTTTCTAATGATATATAATAATATGAAGGGAAATAATCTGGCATCAAGTTTTACTGCTAAACTCTAGAAAAAAAGATGCCAATGAGCTACTATTCTGTAATGGTTTCAGCTGGGATAGACTTCACTTTCTTACTAGCAGCTGGTATAATGCTATGTTTTGGTTTAGGATGAGAATAATGTTGATAGCACACTAATGTTTTTAGTTGTTGGTAAGCAATCAAGGCCTTTTCTGCTCCTCACACCACCCTACCAGCGAGTAGGCTGGGAGTGCAGAAAAAATTGAGACAGCTGACCCCAACTGACCAAAGGAATATTCCATGCTATATGACATCAGGCTCAACATATAAAGCTAGGGAAGATGGAACGGGGGAACATTTGAAGTGATGGTGTTTTGTCTTCCCAAGTAACCATTACATGTGATGGAG
The DNA here is from genome assembly GCA_013400135.1 of Rhinoptilus africanus. Taxonomy (NCBI): domain Eukaryota; kingdom Metazoa; phylum Chordata; class Aves; order Charadriiformes; family Glareolidae; genus Rhinoptilus; species Rhinoptilus africanus. Next base: position 75,731 of record VXBO01013653.1, read on the forward strand.
CCCTGCTTTTCTGGAGATGGCTGAACACCTGCCTGCCAATGGGAAGTAGTAAATTAATTACTTGTTTTGCTTTGCTTGTGTGTGCGGCTTTTGCTTTACTTATTAAACTGTTTTTATCTCAAACTATGAGTTGACTATGAGAAACTATGACCTTAAGCATTAGAAAAATCATCCTTGCAACTATGGGACTCAAGGTGATTACTTTTCCAGTAATGTATCCAAGGAGAAAAGGAATTTTTTGAAAATAGAAGGATGCAAACGCAGTCAAGTTAGGAAAGTCTGACCTGAGAAGAGAAAACTATAAAAAGAAAACATGACTATCGATGAGCAATTTATGTTGATGGAACATTTTTATGCTACTGTGGTGTCTGCTATGTAGTGGCAATTTCTGAAGTATCACTTCCTCACATAAAGATTACTGACGTCCTTGCCAGATTCCTGTTAGTTTCATATATTGTAGACTACACAAAAGCATCACATCCTGTTCTATGGTATTTGAATTTGTGGTGGTATACACTTGGAGTAATAAAAAAATACTCAGAAATAAATTAATATTTTTGTGATTTGAGTCCACTAAGGAATTGCTGGTTTAAAATGGTGTCCCCATAGTACAAAGCAAGTCTTTTACTTCTTGTTCCTTAGCTACAACATTCAAAGAATCATAGAGTGGTTTAGGTTGGAAGGGACCTTAAAGGTTATCTAGTTCCAACCCCCCTATCATGGGCAGGGACACCTCCCACTAGACCAGGCTGCTCAAAGCCCCATCCAACCTGGCCTTGAACATACTAAAGAGGTACTCTGTATCATCACAAAAAGTTTTCCGAGCAACAAATTGGGCTGTTGTGTTTCTGGATCTCCATTTTCTTAATTCCTAACTTCCATTAATTTTTTAAGTGTGAATTCATAATTCATTGAAGTAGTGGTAAAGCAATAAAGCAGAATGTGTTTTGACTGCTTGTGCTTATCTCAGTTGCTCTAAAGCAGAGAACTTGGCAAGCATAAATAAAGAAGCCATAGAAAGAAAGAATAAGTTCTTATTATAATAACTGAAAGTGAACTCTCTGCAGGTTGGTTTCATTTTAATAATCTTACAACATGATTGTAATTCCTCAGGTTTCACAATTCTGTAGACAGATATTACTGGCTTAAAATTTTCTGAAGTAATCTTTTACCTTCCTTTATACTCCAAGCTATAGCACAATTTCCACTATGACAAAAAAATTACAATTTCTCTGCATAAACAATATGATTTTTTTGAAGTTGGGTAAAAGTGGAAAGGATAAGAAAGGATTAAATGATCATTCTTATAATCAGTCTTCTGCTATTCAAGTGCAACTACTAAGTAGCTTATGGGATACAAATTCATGTGATAGAAGTAGAGATAAACTACATAATACCAGTAATACAAAATGGATGTATTGTACAGGAGAAAAGAATCTATTGAGTAATCATTTGATTAGAGAATTCATAAGGTGGAGCTGTCTCAGTTGTATTGAGCGAGAAGAAATAAGAAGAATGGATTTGCATTTCATGTGTTGGATTAAGCTTTGAAGATACTGATTCAATGCCTTCTGTCACCCTTCTTGTACCTATATACATTTCCTCGGAAGATAAACACAGAGTTTCAATTTCTCTTTAAACCGGCTACATTTCTTTCCTTTTGCTTTCTTCCTGTGATGAAAGTTTAGGCAGTAAGTCTGCAAATGTACTGGGAAGTCAGTAAGTTTTCTCACTGAATTGTTTTTACAGTCTATACTAGGTCTCTAGACGGTCTCTAAGATATTACTGGTTCTTACCATATTCTTGTAGTTCCCTGTGGTTTTAACTGTATAGAAGTATGCATTTGTCAGTGATACAGAAGCACCTGAAAATAAGTGGTTGTAGATATCAGTCTCTTTAACATTCCATTTGAGTCTGCAGGAGCTCAGAAACTCTGGCAGCACCAGTGGCAGTTGACAAACTCATTCAGAATCTACAGGGTATGCCAGATTTTGACAACTACTCAAAATACAAAAATATTACTTCCAATTTTGACTTGTGTAATGAACGTATGCATTAGGAAGCTCTGTGTTAGAAAGAATAACCATCTCTTGGCCTCACTGAGCGGGTGTATGCTGTGGCATTGCTGTGGAAATAAAAATAACAAAAATAAAAATAACATATTTAATAAACACTGTATGTAGAGTTTTATTATTCTTTATAATGTACAATTTTTTCATTGATAGATTGGAGGACAGTCTATTTTAGTGAAAATTTAATATTTTTTCAGAAAAGAGTTTCTTAAGTTGTCCTACTATTATGTAAGTACAAACTTCCAGAGATGCCTGTGAGATAGAAAATGAGGTTTGGGGCCAAGAGCCTAAACCTCAAACAGAAGGATTTAAACAAGTAGCATGAAGTGGATAACTGAGCCTTAGAAGGAATGGAATATATTTCTTTGAGACTACAGATGGTTCTAACATTTGTTATAAAGAAAATTTGTACCTTCATGGATACAATGGGTATAGACTTCTGCAGACCCTTTGTTTTTCCATTT
>VXBO01013653.1:78291-109822 GCA_013400135.1 Rhinoptilus africanus
TTTTTTTTTTTTGCTGGGGTTGGGGGTGCATTTAAAACTCTTTGGAGTTTGCAGTTTTTGTTGTGGACCTCACTATAACAGTTGACCAGAGTCAAAAATCTGTCCAATTAGGGACACTAACATACTTTTGTACCTCATTGGAATTTTCACCATTTCTAGAAGGGTCAGGATAGGTGTCAGCTGGTCATCTTTGACAAAATTTCTGAACTAATCTCATTTCCTTTTGAATTGTAAAAACCTTTCTTATTAGGACCACAAGAAACCACTTGTAATTGTTCCTGGATTCTCAAACTAAAATTCTGAGCCTCAGTTATCTGATAAATTTATATCCCAGAGTGCCCTGAGGCTTTTAAGAGCTTAGCAAGTCAAGAGCTAGGACCTTGGAGATAAGTCTCTGTTCCCGACATTCTTCACTCCAGTGAGAAAGGAGGAAAAGTGAAGATTCACTTCAGCAAGAAAATCACAGGTCACAGGAAAACAAACAGAATCAAGAGCTGCTGTCAAATCTAACAGAAGCAGCAGATTACTAGTAAAATCAGGTACTTAACGGTAAATCATACATAACACCATATGTAAATAATTTGATAAACTTTGTGATCTTGTATTCTCATGGAGATAGATTTGACCCTTATCACTGCCTGTTATGCCAAAGCTTCAGGTGATTTTTAGTACCACCTCCCTAAAGAATTACAGTTTAAGGACATTTTTTCTGAATATCATTAGTGCCTGATAGATTTGTTTCTCACCTACCAAATAGATGTTTTTATTTCTGTCAAACTATCCGAAGTCACTTCTATATGTCCCTTTGATTTACTGAAGTCTGAGCAAAAAGATATTTCAATTTATTTTTAGTAGTTTATTTTCATGAAACTGGTCACACCAAGTAATGGGAGGAAAGCAATCCTTCTTATGTTTACACACAACTTGATATAGGTGAGTTTGTGTGGAAGGAATGCAGTTTGATTTCCCTTGTGTCTCATAGCCTTTCATCCTCTAGGGCTCTTGTTTGTGTTTTTCAGTGGGTATAGGTTTCATGCACATAAGTACTGGGGAGAAACTATTTGAAAAGCACACAAAGCACATGATCAGGTGGAACATGACTGAAGTATATGTAGCAGGATTTGAAATGTTATCTTGATCTCCAAAGAGGAGCAATGTTTCTACCATGGTTACGGAGCAACTATTTTAAGATCTGTTTGTTATGCAAGTGGTAACATCACGGAAAAAAATCTGTCTTAATGAGATGCAAAATAAGTGTCTCAAATTTGAACATTATATTAAAAAAAACCCACTAATAAAATTATATTGGTCTCACTATTGTTACCATAAAATATGTGATGAAGCCATGTTGCTTAGAAAGCTCTATAAAATGAAGATTATGAAGCACCCGAAAGGTTTCTTTACATATAAAGGCTTCATGCTATTTTTACTTTTTTGTTTCCTATTTCTGTGTTAGTTTGGTAAACAGGAAAAAAATATGAAGGAAAAGAACCCACAGCAATTCTTATACCATACTCTGCTAGCCTTAGGTAAACTCACTGTCTGCATTTATATACAAAATGCAATTTAAAAAATGATCCCACTGACAAGAAGGAAATATCAGAAGACATGTTTAGAGAATCATCAATAAAACACAAGACCTGTTTATCATGCCTGAAAATCCACTTGAGGAACTATTTCAAAATCTAAAAAAGTCTTAAACTACAGTATTTTTGCCCTGTGTTCCTTAAATATCCCAGTGAATCTCAAAGGCGAAGACTGTAAACTAGAGAAAAAAAAAAAGAACCTAACCTAAACATAGCCACCACTTAGGAGGAAAATTATATTAAGAAAGGACATAGCATACACATAATGAAATTTGAATAATTAGAAAATTTATTCTTATAAAACATGTACAGTTTTCTTTAAAGTATAAAAAACACTGATCAGTTCTTTGCTATCATCATGCTAGGCATTCAGTGTCTTATAGAATACCAGTTAAAGTTGAGATTATATCTTCAAGTTATTTTTTATGGAAGTTGCCAAAGTTGTACTTCAAAGTGCAGTAGTTTAGTGCAGGAAATGCTACTGCTGATAGGAGTTGCAGTGAAATTTGCTTAGCCTACAAAGATACTAAAACCCCTACGCACATATCTCGACATCAGATATATCATTAATCAAGTATATTCAGTTCTTGGAAATGTTAAACTGCCTTCTTCATTTTTACTGGCCTCAATAACAAAACAAATTATTTATTGATGACTGGTGTTATAAGGAATGATATTTCAGTGGAAAGAATTCACATGTAAAATCCCATGCTCCAGAATGAGTTACCTCCTAGCAACATAGAGATGAGTTAAAATTCCTCAGAACATCAGTATTTTTTCCTTTTGCTCAGTTTTGACTCTGTTTGCTTAAACTTAAGTTAAACATTGCCCCCCCATTTCATCGTAAGGTACATTTCACAAGGAAAAAATCCTCTGAGTAATTAAGGATCATAACTGTAAAAAACTTGCACAGACTGCATTAGAGATAGCTGCATTCTTATTGACTAAAATAAAAGTTGACTTCACTTCTTTTGAATGAAGGGGTAAAAACCAACCTAACAAAACAACCTACCTTTGCAGTTTGCATTTCTAATGAAAACTGGAAATGAAGGAATAGTCCAAGGGTACCATTCTCACTACTTCCTTAGGCTTCAAAATTATCAAACATATGTACAAACCTCACACTTAACATTGGGGGAAACATTAAACCTTTTGAAGAATGAATAATTCATTAAATTTTGGTAATTGTTAACATTACTTGAGGGTTTTGTGTTGCTATTTTTTTCCTTTGACTGTTCAGTTGAATAGGCAGGTGCTCAGGAAAAAGATTGCGTTTGCTTTAACTTTTGTTTAAAATTTACTGCTTCTGTGTTGCTCAAAACCACATGATTTTTCTGGGGAAATCTTCCCTGGGTGATCAGACACTTGAATGTACCAATTTCTCTAAAATAACGGCATTGGAAGAGAGTTTTTGGTACTTTATGCGAATGAAGGAATGTGCAACCTGACCCTTAAATCTCATCCTGGAAATCCTGTGAGGTGAGCCACAGGTAAGTAAATAGGATTACTGAGTGTGGTTTTACACAGGTTTTACAGGAAGCAAGAATGATGATCAACATATGTGCCCCATGTTTCTTTACTTGTTAAACTGTTTGTTTGCTTGTTTGTTTGTTTTGGCCACAGTTGGAATAAGATCTTTAAATTTTGACCTCTGAAGTGTTTTATTTTGTCTTTCAGAGGATCCAGTCTCTCTGTAGAAGTAAAAATAAAATATAGTATTTCTTTCACACCACATTTCAGTCAGATTCACATTTCTTACCCTTCTGAACTGATTTTTGAAAACTGAAGGTTAAAAATGTTTTATGCTTTCACTGTGCCAACTGAAACAAAAACAAATTTGAGCCATTAGCAAGTTACGAGAGACTATCCAGAGAGATTTCACAAGGCTCCTGTCTGTGGAAAAATATTTTCTTTTCTATGTATTCCATGTGTGATCACCAGTCAGTGGCAGACATTCAAAACAGATGTCCACAGTTAGCAGTCCCACAGTTCCTGGTTGGTGTCCCTTGATGCATTTATACTGATATGCAGCTATTGCCTCTAAGAGTGTATTTCAGGTCAAATTTATCACTTGTATACACTGTTTGCTGAATAGTCTCAGGGTTTGCTTGGGTCATCTAGCTAGTATTCCTGGGGAAACCTATAGTATTTCCAGAATTTGAATATCTTCCTTGCTACCTAGTCCAACAGTTTTCTGTTAGCCTGTTTTCCATTGCAGCCCCTGTATTGGATCCATATCTAGCAGACAAAACAGCCTGGTGTATTTACTAGGAAAATCTTGACTTCGTCTGTCAAGATAACGTGCGCTTTGTAGCCAGCCTGACTTTGTTTTCTGTCTCAATGAAAGGAAAGAGTAAAATCTTGAGAATGCCAAGAACTTCAATTCACTCAGGTGATGTTTTTGTTTAGGAAATTTGATTCAACTACCTCTTCAAAATTATCTGAGCTACCTAGCTCAAAGCTAGTTTAAGCAGCCTGTGAGCCAATATTCTTAGGGTATGCCACAAAAACATCAGTGGGGTAGCTTAGAACCCTGAAGTAAGACTTTGATATCATGGGCCTGATCGCATCTCATAACTATTGATATTAACTTATGTTTGGGGTGTGAGGAGTTGGATTTTTTACATGTTTTTGGATAAGACTATGAGATTATAACCACCTCAGTAGAACAGAAAAATTATCACAATTTGCAGAAATATACCCTTGCTAACTTACCCTCCCTTCTTCACACTTTTCTTCTGCTTCTGCATTCTCAGTCATTATATAAAAATGTACATATAATAGACATTTTATAGCCAAGATATATTAAGGAAAATTTTATTTTGTATTCTTACTTATATGATACTGTGCCTTGACAAAGTATCACCAGTGAACACACATTCAGAATCGGTTTCTAACAAGTTAGAAACATACCTTTAGAAACATTACTTCATCTCTTTTATCACACTTTATCTTATCCTTACACTATACTGAATTCAGTTTCCCCTGCCCTCTTTTACTCTCCTCTGGTGGCAAATATCTGGAAAATACTGGGTGTGGATAGACTTCCTTGCTCACTAGGGAAGACAGGAGTTTTCCCATCCCAAGAAGTGTTGGTTGTTATTGTTCCTCACACCCTTCTGAATCACATAAACTAACTCTGCTTTTCAATATCAGTCTTTTCAACACAGGATAAGTGAAAAAACGTACTTAAAATCATGCCCTCTACTACAAGGCACAGACAGTACCATTTGCCAGGCACATGAATAAACTCTACCCTTGACATCTAACCATAAATCTTTGATTTCTGTGGGAAATAGGCATATTATATACACAGTAGATATATAAAACATAACTTTTACCCCTCAGCAAAGTCAATTTACGGTGAAGTTATTGCTCCTTCATGCTTTGGATTGGGTTATGCCCTTTCATCCCTGTTATTCAGAGGAACTCATCAGTTGTACAGGCAGATTGCATGCAAACTGAATGATACAGAGCTGTTTGCATGATAAAATAGCCAAATGCTAACTAACTACCATAAAGCATAGGAGGGTGTATTGTGTATTTTAATGTGGACAAAGGGGACTCCACCTATTTCCATTTGGGATTTATCACTAGCCTCTCTCATATTCATGCCAAAGATGGAAAATAAATTAGATCATTTGAAACTCATAGGAGTTGCTGTTAAAATTGTTTGCTGGTTTGTCTTCAGATCATGGATTTGTTACAAATATACTGGAGGGAATGCCAATACCATATTCAGTTCTCTAAAGCTAATATATTTAAAATAAAATCATCGTAGTGGATAAAATTCATAGTGGAATTACTTGTGATTTGAACACTACAATAAACACATTCTCTGTGAAAGTTACGTTGTTCATTCTTCCTATTGCTAAGAAACAAGCCCTATCCTTTCTTTCCTTTGAAAAAGATTTTTGTTTTAACAATAATTTTCTATATATTTGACACTACAATAGATTAAACACATAGTAGAGGGTGTACAGTAAGGGAAAGAAAACAATTTTGATGCAACTATCCCCCCTTTTATTTGCTCTCTCTTTTTCTAGAATACTTGTAGGTTAGAGGGGGAACGGAAACAGTGTAAGAATGTTTTTGCTAGAATTCTATCAAAGAAGCTGTTTCATACCTGTTCAGAAAGTGAAAGGATGGTGTGAATACATTTTCTCTAAATTTCATCTCTGAGCATGTTGAAAAACTCAAAAGTTTCCTAATAAAGTTATATTACACATAGATAAATATTTGTTCTTAATTCTAGAGAAAATATCTTTCTGCAAAGTTTGAGCTCTAGCACAGTCACAGTAAGAGTGAGAACACTACCCAAATCCAGGATTTATAACATTAAAAATATATTAAATTCTACAAATTTTAAAACTCAAATAATATATTGATAGAGATTTAAGTAAATTCTAGACAGGCACTTTGTAGTATTGATTTAGTTTCTTAGAACTTATTCTTTGCTTATTCTGTATGTTCCATCAATATTTTCCTATAAAATATACCTAATTCTAGACACATCTTCTACAAGAAATTCAATACACTAAGTGTCTTTAGCATGTGTTCCCCCTATCCCAAATTATTATTATGAAAATTCAACAGTAAGTACTTTCTTGTATGAAAATACTTACATTTTAAACTGGAAAGTGTGATAAATCCTCAAAGATTTGATGGTAAGTTGGTATCAAGAATTGAGTAGATGGCAACCAACGTGTCCATAACTGGCATGAAAAGTAGCATAGTGAACACTCATATATCAAATAATTTATTAATTTTATTGAAAGTATTTTGGATACTTACCAAAAAACTGTTGTTATATATATACTATGAGAGAACAGATTCTAAGTAACAAAGGGGAAAAAATTAGTTTCCTAATGAAAATAGTTGCAGAGGCCCAGGGTAAATACAAACTGAGTGTGATCTTATTCAAGTATAAGAGTTTTGCTATTCTCAGAAAAAGTAGGTCTTGTTTATGAAAAAAGCTAGTGTTTTATGCTAGGCTAATTCTAATATTTGGAAGTATATTTTCAAGTCATGTTTTATAAAGCTCTCCCACACAGTCAAAAGACAGCCTACCATCCCCTCAAGTCCCTATTTAATAATTACAAATTGTCTGGCTCTTCTGATTTAGTTCACATTCTCCTCAATTTCCCATACTTAATATTAACTGAAGTTGACTTACAGAAAATGAATGCTTTGATCACTCACTCCTCTAATTTGACCAATAAAAAGGATTTTGAATCACTAACGTGAAAAATACCACTGTAATTGAAACGGACCCTTTGAACTTTAGCACACATTGCTACTTGCTCACTTTTATTTTCCCAGGCTTCTGTAGACCTTTTTGTTATGACGAAAGAAGTACTGAAGAACTGTGACTTCCACTTATTATTTCAGAAGGTGTGTCACAACAAATCCGGACATGGAAACTTCAGCTTTTTGTGGGGATGGGGAGGGAAGGGGTGTTATTTTTTTCTAAGGTGAGAAGCAGATCTCAAACAATAAACTTTACACAGGAAAAATTATTCATCTCTGATACTATTCCAGGGAAAGAGAGTGCTAAGCCTGAATGTGCTAGAGGAAGTTTTACATATCTCATTGACCTCCTACAATCTTGTGAGAAAGTGTCATTCAAAAACCTTGCTTGCTGGCTGTCCTGGTTTGAGGTAAAATCGAACCAATTTTCTAATTTGGAATTTTACTTTTTAGCTGGGCCTCGTCTAACTGACTAAAGTCTGAAATTAACAACACATTGTTCAGACACTGTTCACTCTCCGAGTGATAAGACCTGATTATACCAAGGAATGGTATGCACTGAGGCTCCTGCTTATACTTATTGCTATAACAACCAAGGTCGGCTAACTTCGCTGTTTGTCCCGTCAGAGGGTCGGAAGCGGAGANAGGGACTTGGAAAAGGATCCACCAGAATTGTTTATTAGGAAGCATTTTATTCCAAAGGAAAATGCAAATCAGGTTTTACCCATTGAAATTTCCTTTGCGAAAAAAATCAAATCCTGACGTCATATTTTCTCAGAGAAGAAAAATTGCACTCCTTACCCCTCAGTAAAGGATACATTAGCAATTGTCCTATTCAAGTGCTTGTGAATATATATGTAGTTACATGAAAATGATATCCCATATTCCTAGCATCCAAGTCCTTCATAATTTTTATTTCATTCATCTACATTTTGAAAGGGTTTAGAGACAACTAACGAAGATACAAGGGTCTAAGTCTAGATTTATATAACACTTAATCTTCTAATGTCCATAAAAATCCATCACAACTAGATACTAAAATAACTGTCAGTCTGAACTTAAATAACTCACCAAAGAGTTAGAAAGGAAATCTGTGGCAGAACAGGGAACGAATTCCAAGTCTCCGAAAACCAGTATCTCATGTACGTTTCTTTCAGTAGTAGTTTCAATTTAAGCAGCTGCTTGGCCTAATTGACCTCAGTCCCTTGAAAACACCACCTTTTCTCTTATGCCGGTCCAAATATTAATGTGGTGCTTGGTAAAACAGATTAAGGACCAGACATCCAATGACAGGCTGTGAGAGCTGGGGTTGTTCAGCCTGGAGAAGAGAAGGCTCTGGGGAGACCTTATAGTGACCTTCCAGTATCTGAAGGGGGCCTACAGGAGAGATGGGGAGGGACTGTTTGCAAGGGCATGTAGCGATAGGACGAGGGGCAATGGTTTTAAACTAGAGCAGGGTTTAGAGGAGACATTAGGATGAAGTTCTTTACAACGAGGGTGGTGAGACACTGGAACAGGTTGCCCAGAGAGTTGGTGGAGGCCCAGTCCCTGGCGACATTCAAGGTCAGCCTTGATGAGGCTCTGAGCAACCTGATCTAGTTGAAGATGTCCCTGCTCACTGCAGGGGGGTTGGACTAGATGACCTTTAAAGGTCTCTTCCAACCCAAAACATCCTATGACATGATCCATGTATGATACAGGACTAGATAAAAAATGCTGCTAAAACAAAGCCTTTTTAAGAAGGCCTATAATAGATAAACACTGTTTTAGAAGAGACAGATGCAAAAGGCAATTCTAATGAGAAAGCAATTACATTATAGAAATATCCTTCACCTGGTTTAAAATCATTGTTGGTAACAAAATGCTCAAAAACATCTCAAAAACTAACTACTTCAATCTACTTAGTAGATTTGCAAACGGTGGAGTTTTAAATAATGATCTACTTTTATTATGGTAGGGCTACCTAAACTAATTTGAGATTTCCAACTACTTATCTCAATTTAGATTGTCCCTTTCAAAAGTTGGTATAATTATGTTTATCCTATTTATAATTGAAGTTCAATAATTGTGGATAAAACTACATTTGGGCATTTTAGAATTCCTCTTTCCATTTCCACTCCCTTCTTCCAGTCTCAATTGCTTGGTCTACTCCCATCTTTGTTTTCACCGGTTCCTTTCTTTAAACCTGTTTCCTGCCTTCCTTCAGAATTCTCTCCATCCTCTCCAGGAGATAATTACTGTATTGGAAAGTGAACCAATAGTGTTGAAATGAATACTTTCAAAGATTCGCAAGGGTTAATATGACCTGAAACAAGAAGAGCAATTTGGTCACTCCCATTTGTGGAGTGTTTTTTTACATGCTCACACTGATGAGACACAGTTTTTTGCCAGCATTAGGAACCTTCTATCCACCAGGTTATACAATTGAAGCCTGAAGCTATGTCTCAACAACATTCCTAAACTACCTGCTCCCTCTGCAATAGTTTAGGAACTTCTAGACTAAGCAGGACTTTACAGCATTATTAACCACCAGTTTTGAAAGAAAACTTTTAAGTTTTGCATCAGAATGATGTGGTAATATTTAACACAGATCCAGAGAAAGACACACAAAATCAATGAACAAAAATAGTTCAGTCTATCAATCAATCAAACCCAGTCGAACAACAGTTGCAATACTAGCACCACAGCTTTAATCATATAACAATTAATCAAATCCACTGTAGAATAATTCTGAAACTGATTTTAAATTGAACAACATAGTGAATAACTACATTTTGGACTATATGAGGTGTAGGCTTACACCCATATTCAATTGAATACTTTCACTAAAATATTAATTTTATAATTGCTTCCTATTGCATAATCTAGGAAACACACACATGTCAGAAAACACACAGAAAATTCTGTTTTCTAAACAAAGTTGTGCAGATTTATAGAAGACATTTAGCTGTCAAAAGTGTTAAATGCTTGCACATCTACTTGTGTGGCTTTTGGTTATTTGTCACAAGCAATGAATCTAACTATTCAAAGTTAGCAACAAAACTCCCAAAACAGGATTTTCCCTTTCCCTTCCTGGCCACAACATACAAGATTCTTAAATTCAGCTCATTTGTCTGTATAACTGCCCCACAGGAAATAAAGCTGTTGCTTTGCTATGGTATTAGATAACTAGGAAAAGATTTTTAGTGTTTGAGGTTTTGGGGTTTTTTTTCTCTCCTTGGTTTCTTCCCCATATCTGAGCTTTACTGACAAATTAGTTTCTCACTTTAGCTTTCTGTATAACACACTGTAAGATTTCGTTAAATAATAATTTCTTGACTCCAATTTCTAAACATGTTTGTTAATGCAAAGGACTTGATAACCAAAAAAGTACTAAAATATTAAGTTGATTTTGGTATGATGCATTATCATAAATTGAATTGGCCACAATTAAACAAAACTGCACCTCTGACAAACTGGCTATCAAATGCTGATTAGCTGTCAGTTTCATTCTTCTAAGGCAAAACAGGACACACAATAGCAGCCTTTAGACCTGCATTATTTCATTTGTATAATAACAGGCCTATAAAGTCTACCAGAAGAAAAAGAACAATTGGTATTACAGTTTGATTTTCAACTGCTGAAAATCAGTTCCATTACTGCAATGGCTACTGCAATGACTATGACTATAATTTTCCTCTGGGTCAGACAGATTTTTCAAGGAAGTAGAACTGTAAAACAGCTATCCCTTACATCATTAATAAATCATTACTATTTAACTCAGTTTCTTCCATGGAAGAATTATTTTCTCTCTGCTGCACATATTCTCACATCTTTCAGTGTGTAATATTCAGCCATCTCAGAAGCCGATGCATTTTCTTTCCTTCTTTTCTTTTTGCAGGATGAATATTTCATGGCTATTGAAAAAGTTTGCTAAAAACAACCAACAAAACCTCTCTACCTGCTTAGTACAAAGGGCAGGAATCACCAGGAAACCATTCATAGGTATAAGCTTATTAGCAAGAACTTGCATTATAGCAGAGAATAAGGATCCTAAACATTCCTAACCTGTATCTGACAGCAAACACCCAGAAAAGATAGCAGCCAGCTGAAGGTAAGAGGACGACATAGTTCTAAAAATGCCCCGATCTTTTGCCAACCCAAGCTAAAGCACAGTGTGCGAGCATATGTGAGGTATCTAGGGAATAGTCTGCTGGATAGATCTGGCTTCCTGATACCACCCCAGAGTATTTCAAACAGGCAAGAACATGAAATAATCTGGCCCATTATACATGCAGTGACTGCATCCACAGTTAAATAACAGAGGGTATAAAAATGTACCTCAGATTTTCTGCCAGCTAATAACTGACATATTATTCCATCTTGTGTTTTCCTGAGGGCATTGGCACTTCATTTGTCAAAGGCAGACCCATTTTATAACCAGTATGTTGAATGTCCGAACTTTTCCACACACATATATCCTAGAAAAGTAAGAAGAGGCTGCCTATTTTATCTTCCCCTGTAGATAAACTCTCCTAAATATATAAACTAAAGTTTGGGATAACACACAAGAGTTTGGACTCTTAGGCAGGTATCAGACTATATTAGATGTTAAAAGGCTTGGGAAAAGGTGTATTTTGTGTCAGAGGTGGTAACCAACAGAAAGAAATTTCTGGCAGCAAGAAACTCAGCCTCATACCCCAGTACACAATAAGGAAATGAGATAAACAGAATAGAAGAGAGAATTTAAGACAGTAAGGAAACATTCATGTGAAAAAATTAGAAAAGGAAAATCGCAAGTCATCACTTGCAGAATGAATACCTCCTTATTGTTAAAAATGATAATATAAAAGGTGGTAGTGAGGGGGGTTGCATTGTTTTTTCTTCAAGGGCAGATATAAAAATGAGTAAAGCAGTGGCCTTGAGTCAGGTTGATCCTCAGGAGAGAGACCAGAAAGCTGACAGGTCCTTCAGGTGAAATGGTTGAAGGATTTTGACCAATGCTTAATGGCCAAGTTCTACCAAACTACATCAGAAGGTTGAGACCTTGAAGAAAATCATATAGTCAGAGTTGAAAACTAGGAGTGCAATCACACCTGTTTTACATGGGTTTAAGAATGAAAATAGGGAAAATATTAAAGGTAAAAAGGGGAAAAATTACAGTAGTCACAGTTTAAACATTTTGACAGTACTCAGTACTTCAACACTCAACATAAACACCCATCAAATGCTGGTTATTAATTTTTGGTTGTAAAGGTAAATATTGGGGTGGAGTATTAGCATGGCAGCTAGTCCCAGCTAGGACCTACTAGAGTAGGTCCTCAGAAATTTGAGATATCCTACCTTTCCAGTGCAAGGATGTCTGTATTGCAAGTCAGAAATGGGGGAAAGGGAGGAGAAAACAGCAATAAGAAAATATTTTTTCCCATACTAAAAGCAGGGGCAGACCATTCTGGCTTTGCATGCTGAAGGAAGCAAGGCCACATCTCAAATCTTCCTGAGAAGGTGGACAGTTGTTCTTTTCCATCAGTTGAAGACCCACTAGTGTATTTCATGGTCAAGTATGAAACAGTTAAAGAGACAAGAGCTCTTATTAAATAGGATAAAGCTACTGGGTTAGGGTACAGAGACATTGGCATGCCATAGTAGTAAGAACAGTGAATCCAAATATGAAGCTTGGAAGCAGTAAAAAAAAGGTGGCCACAAAGGACTAGTGAATCACGTTCAGTTAAATTAATTTATTTGGAAGTACTTTGTGACAGCAATGACTTGAAGGCTTGGAGCTTTACCTGAGCCTGCAGTATGTGACAGAAGATCTGTGGGGCTAGGACCAGCTGTGTTAAATTTGTACATTCACATGTATTTGTCTGCTAAATAAAAAGACATTCATCTTCCCTGTTTGGCTCTTCAGTAACTTTTTCCTGCTCCTGAACAATAGTTGCCTCTCCCAGTTGACGCTGTGGACATCACAAATATGTGCAACGCTTTGTCGTTACTTAGGGATTAAAATATGTAAGTTCAGACATGATTCTGCTTCCTCCACAGCTGCAAGTAAGATTTTTCCATTAGCTTTCTTGCTGCACGAGTGATGGTTTTAATATTCTTACCACACTGTAAACACCCAGCCTACAAAACAGAAGGATGACTAAAATGGTGACAACAGCTCTTTACAATGAGAAGTGAAGAAAAGACTACATCTGGAAGAACATGATGAAAACATTCCTCGTAAGGAACTCTCAGGAAAAGAGCATAACATTTAACTCAGCCAGGGTGAGAGAGATTTCAGTTATCAAGTGTGATTGTCTTTTTTTGTAATGCCTTAGTTTCCAGGGTGTTTTAAAGTGATTTTGTCTACATCTCTTCACACATGGATCAGTAGTTCAGTATCTACTTTCATGTTTAAAAAAGACACTTTGCTTTATTTTTTAATACTTTAAAAAATCCAAACTTAGAAGAAGGTCAAATATTACCTTCTGAGACTTGTGTCTTGAAAATCTGAAAAATCTCAAAAATCTCAAATTTTCAGAAAAGACAGTTTTCATGTCAATTTTAAAAGCCAGTTGGAGGACTAGCTTTCATTCACAGCACACCAGTGCCAGCACTTACAAAGAACTATACACATGTTTATTAAGCAATAACTGCTTTCCCACCTGTCTTACCACAAGTCACTGTTCCTCCTACACTGACACCTTTGAAACCATGCCATGCCAGTGAGCTACGCTTTGTCTCAGACAATTATTAGGGCTAAATTTTGCTAGTTTGTGACTTTTGTAAAAGCAGTGGGAATGTTTTGTAGGTCCATACCTGAAGTACGAGACATGGCAGCTTTTCAAAGAACTAGTAGTCAGGCCATAAAATTCCTTTTCTAAGTGAAAACCTGAGAGGGGAAAAAAATGTTTCATACTGGAAAAAGACTTCAACATTTCTTAGGACAAGAATCCTCAACTGTTGTTTACAGAAACTGATGCAATATTTTTGCTTGGCTTTTCAAAGCAAACTTAAGGTGACGTTCCACAAGCTCTCTGAACCCTGACAGCCAAGTAGCTTAGACTCATCCCATGGCTGGAAATCTGGCTCCAGACAGGCAAACTGTCAGTGAGGTAGGCAAGTTTCCATGGAAACCTGCCTAGTTTCTGTCAAGAGTAACTAAGAAAACCCAACATGTTCCCACAGAATGTTTTGATGATATTGAATCAGCATTTTTTCAAATAGTTCTATTAATAAACTACCTAGACTTGTATCTGGGGGTTAGTTTTGAAAGACTGACTTAATACAGAGTAAGACATTGTGATCTCACAGAAAGAGAATGAGTCTGCTACTGACTTTCTTATCAGGAGTTAACCTTACAAGGCATCATTCTTTCCACATGGGCAAAAACCCCTGACACTCTTCTACATATACATACATAATCTATATGCAAGTGCATATATACACACACTTGTTTAAAGTAGCACAAACCCACAAATCCCACCTTAAAGAGTAAATTCTCAGTTCCTTACTTTCAGCATTATGTTTACTCATATATTACTATAATTTAGTGACTCTAAGGAGGTTTCTGAGCCTTGATGAAGCAGACCTTTACAATTGCAGAATCACAGAATCATAGAATGATAGGGTTGGAAGGGACCTCAGGAGATCATCTAGTCCAACCCCCCTGCCAGAGCAGGGCCACCTTAGAGCAGGTTGCACAGGAACCCATCCAGGCGGGTTTTGAATGTCTCCAGAGACAGAGACTCCACCACCTCCCTGGGCAGCCTGTGCCAGTGCTCTGCCACCCTCAAGGGAAAGAAGTTCCTCCTCATGTTTCGGTGGAACTTCCTATGCTCAAGTTTGTGCCCATTACCTCTTGTCCTGTCACTGGGTACCACTGAAAAGAGCCTGGCCCCATCCTCCTGACACCCACTGATTCTATCTTTAATTCTATTAATTCTATCATTAACAAGTTATTTGAGGAACCTTTTTTTTTCTTCTGGGAGACCAGTCAAAGATTCTAGCACACTGTTCCACGGTAGAACTTTTAAAGGGCATAAGAAAACAGATACACAGCTGATAGGATAAAAATCAGAGAGATATCTCAATGTTTCAGCAAAACATTAGTAAATATGCATAGTGAAGTAGAGGAAGGTGCACAGAGTGTGATAAGAGACCAGTACACTAGCACTTAAAGTTACATTACCTTAGTAACTAGTCTTCGCTGTGGTGAAACACAAGGCAGCAACAGATGGTAGCCCACATTTATCACTAGAAGACACCAGAACTACATTTTCTCTGCTGAAAATGTAGGCTGTTTGTATACACTTTAAAAGGAAAGTATGTAATAGCAGTAATATGATATGTTCCTCAATTACAAGTAATTGATACTTGCTCAAACGTCACAGATGGAGACTTCAAGAAGTACAGTTTCTCTCACAGTCAGGCCTTCCTACGTTCGTTTGTATGGTTTGCAGGAGGGATTACAAAATTATTATACTGACATGATTTCTCACAAGTTTGCGATATACAGATCTTTATCTCTCAGTGTTCCAGTATGGATTTCTTTCCACAGTGCTTTTTATTTGTTTGTTTCTCTTTGTGGGTGAGGTGATGGGAGGTAAAATTAGATTTTGCCACCAAGCAATTTACTCATTCTACACCTGAGAACCTCCGGGGCATGTTCTATAGCATACTCCTTCCAGGGTGCTAGCTTTAGTTTAGATGAAGAAGAGGAGGCTCATGTATGGCTAGCAATCTTTGTGCATTAACAATCATGAAAGAATGCACACTAACTTGAAGATTACAAATTATGTGTTTTACTTTTTTTCTGCTAGTAAAATTTTGTTGAGATTCTTACCTACTCATGGTGAAATAGAAAGGATTTGTGGTTTTGTCTGAATTAAGAAGTGTTTAAAAAATTGTGAGTCTTTAAGGGAAACTTTTCTGGTAAGACAACATTACACAATTAGATCAGAATTCTTACATGATGCTTCTCACAAATACTTATGAATTCACAGAAATAACAGCATCTTTAGAACTTTCAGAAATACAGACAGCTATACTAGAATTGTCACAGCAAACACCAGAACTAAAATTTCTTTCAATATAAAGCTAATTTGTCTAGCAGTGTTGCATACCTAATTACTGTAGACCTAATTACTAGTTAATGTAAAAAAAGCATTAAAGACAAAAGCACTAACAGTCATGGATTAATTACATACAATAAAGGCACATATAACAGTGCAAGATAACGTAAATAAACAAGCTGGACACTGTTGTGTTGCCAACGAACTATTGCATCATTACAAAGTATCATGAACACTGGAACAGAAGATAAAATTTTGCCAGAGTGTGTGCTTAAAGACTTGGCAGTAGCTTCATTTCATTTCATTACTATTCTTAATCACATAAAAAGCATCCAGAACAGCAGGATATAATCTTTATCATATCTGACGTCAGTAAATTAAGGCAGATAATGAGATATTTCTTGGTATCTCATCCCCTTAAGGCCTTCTCAGTTCAGAGCAAAAGATTCTTTGGAATATGAAACCTAACAAAGACTTAGTTAAGATTTGGATAGGTGCTGGAAATGAGGTTGTCACTTTTTAGCCAAGGAATTACAGTTTTTTCCTATATAAAAATGAGGCTTAAAGTTGAAAGAGGAAGTAACAAGATTATTTTGGCACTCAGGATTACAAGCCTGTTTCTTCTCTTTCAGGTTGAAGCACTACAAGATTTATTTGAGCATGTGAGTTACCATACTCCCTAGTGACTTAACTGTACTACCAATGTTTATCATGCTAGCTACCCTCTCTAGGTAAATAGTCTATATATAGACAAATCACTCAACAGCAATACATTACATCTTTGGGCTGATTCTAAGGTTAGTGATTCCTGTGTGGCTTGTTCTACTGTAGTCTGTCTTCCAACAAGGGAAAATAAGCTTTTCTCCTCTTTTTAAGACTTCCCATTCAATTTTTGACTTGATGATATTTCTAGCTGTCTTCCTAGTGAGTTCTGACTCTTCTGCTATTATAGACTTAATCTCAGAAGAACATCCCTTTTCTGCTAGTCCTTCACACTACGAAAAGTGCAGCAAACTCACACTCTTAATTAATATTATAAAATAAAATAAAATAATGACAAAACAAAACCCCTTGAACACCTATTACCCAGAAAGGCAATTAAGCACAAAGCTTGTTTGATTTCTATCCCTTTAATGATCCAGACTTAGGATCAAGGGGTAATTTAGGTTCAGAGGGCCCTCTGGAAGTCATCTAGTCCAAACTCTGACTCAATGGATGTATATGATGATTTTAAACTAATTTCAAGAATGTTTATATCTACTGTTTCTTTACACAATAAGGCCAGACTGCACACTTAGTCTAAAATCCAAACAAAGGGAAGTTATTGAGTGCTTAACTCTATAATTGTTTACACTGACTATTGTTTACATAAGTACTTCATACAATCTGTGTAAAATAGCATTTTCTTGTCACCATTATTGAGATTTTGTGTCTGATTTTTTTTTTTTCTTAAAACCACTCTGCAAAGGTATTTCTGTACACAGCATCTGGTCGGAACATTACATTATTTCAGTGTCAAGAAAATATGCACCCTTTATTTTTCAGCAGGTTACAAAATGGCCATTTTTTCCAACAAAAGATCAAGTGGTAGCAAACAAGAAAAGAGAAAGAGAGAAAAAGAAATTAATTTCTTTAAAACATCATGAAAACTAATTGCAGTAATTTGTAAGTGCTACCATACAAATTTTCTCACACTTGCCCTTCTGGCATCCCTTGGATTAGTTAACAGTTTCTATTACTTCCAAACTAATCAGTCAACAAAGGTGCACCTTAAATATTTCTGCTAAACAGATGCTGTTTTGTTTGAATATGAGTGAGATATGTTATGGCCCTAAAATCGACAACTAATGTTGTGAATTTAGTTTTAATTCCAGTTATTTTTAAAGCAAGTTTATATGTCTTTTTTAAAATTTTCCAGTATTTTAACCTGCTTATGATTAAACTTCACTTTCCTTCCTCCAGATTTGGTATTAAGGGTTGCAGAATATTTCAAGGTGTTCTCCATCTTCAGTAAAATGCTGTGTCTGTTGACGTAGGTGATGCGCTACAGTTTTACTTTCTGCTCATCTTGCAAAGTCAATGAGACCTGATTCCGTCTATTGTGCATTACAGACTGACAGAATGATGGATGCATTAACAAAGAACTACCAAGACTTTCTAAATACTGGGGAGGGAGGAATTAAAAAATAACTTCAGATAACAGCAAGCATCAACTCTTACTACTTAGCCACATTCTTGCCATGATTTAGAAGTACTAGAAGATATTTGATAAACAGAAGTATGTACAAGAAAGTGAAAGGGCATAAATCAGTTAGTTACACAACACACAAGGAGAGCACAACCTAGCAGTAGTATAGTTTCGATGTATAGTTTTAAAATGTAAGTCTCAAACTAGAGTCATTTTAGGTGCATTCCAACTTTCCTTCTCCTCTTCTTAAATTCAAAATGTCCCCTTTACCTCTCTAGCATAAAACACAGACAAAGACTCACATACACAGAATTTTGTCCCATAATGTATGTGTGACTACATTTTAATATCTCTCATGTTACTTCTGGACTTCCTATCTTCCAGCCCTTTTACCACCTCATTCTCCCACAAACATTGGATTAACTCAATACCTTATCATGGAAATTACATAAGAATTTCCTGAAAAAATACACTATGAATCCCTTCCACTGATCCACTTGATAACTTTATGGAACATAGATGATCTTTTGCTCTCTCTGCTGGGCATGTCTGAACAGTGCTAATCAAACAGGTGAGATTAGAAGAGTATAGGGAGAAAATATATAATCTTGCCATCTATAAATGTAAATAATGGCAAAGCTCAAAAAATACATCTTTGGAAAACAGTTTTTATATCTAACTCAGTAAGATGCAAATGTTAAAGAATAGGTGTATTGTTTCAGTTATGTATATTTCCACGCTTTTTCCTGACATGCAGAAAGATAGTGTAGTGGAAACGCCAGAGATCAGCATTTCAAGAGGAAAGATACAAACATGTAGCTGTTACCTACTGTGAAAAATTAGATATTTGTTTATCAAGCTGTGTATATTTGTTATGTGTGCTTACACAGGTATTTATAAAAACAAAGAGGAACAAAAGACATTTTTTAATGCTCAAAGGCATACCTCTGTAGTACATACTACAGAGTTTGTTAACTACAAAATAAACTTTTTCAAACCCAGAAAATAAACTTGATTAATTAGCTATCAAAATGGGAAATATTTTTTGACTCATAATTGAAAATCTGTGTCTCACAATTACAAGCTCCTGGCTGTAGCCCTGGGCAGAGAGCTATTATAGAATGCGATAATCTCAGAATGAGTTTTCTAAAATTTAACTGAAAATCTTTTAGGTGTAGTAGTAATTAACAGCAGCTATGGTGCTGGTTAGGCTAGTGTTCTCCACTAATACAGAAAGGATATTTTTAATTACAGTTCAATGTACTTTGCACAGAAGTTTAAAAACTAATAGTTATTCCACTAGCAAGAAAACTGAGGGAAGAATGCTTATCTGTTAGATAAAAGTCATACAAATGTATTTAGAACCTGTTCAGACGAGGTGAGACTATACTTTTTGTCTCATCTATTAAATTATGCTTAGCTGAAAAAGAGTAAGTATATATGCCTATATAACTATGACAACAAGTGATTTGCTTTTACTGACACCTCTAAAAGAACCATTCAGGTTACAATGCACTAACATAGACAAGTTTTCAGACTGGTTAGATATGCATTTACAGACAAGTCCCTGACAGGTTGAAATTCAGTTATGTGATAAGCTCTAAACTGTCAGTTATATTACTGCTATAATAAAAATTTCTTTTGAAGGTTATCAAAAATAGCCTAGAACATAATACTAAATTTAGTATTATGTTTTCATCCAGAAAATTCCAGTCAGTCAGGATATTTAGAAAAAAAAGAAGAAAAAAAGAAGCAGCCAGTAGGCAGAACAAGAAGTTCCTATCTAACTCATTGGTAATGCATTTAATTCCTCTGCAACTTACACAAAAGATATATCATTTTGGAATCTCCTTTATCCATTTTCATTACTCCACTGATGAAAACTGACTCCTCTTTCATCCCTTTCTTATCCTAACTGCAGACTTTCTGTCACCTTCTTCCCCATGCTTGTAATATCCTTGGTAACTTCGCTAAAACCAAAGAGAGTAGAACTGAATGTCAAAAAGGTTCATTTTAAGTCTGAAAGGAGTTTCCTGAGCAGTTGCTGATTTCAATGGCCCTTCAGGTGCACTTAAATACTTAGTTCAAGTTGATATTATTCTGCAATATTTTACACGGGACAAGAACAAAATTATTCATAAAGGATCAAGAAAGAAGTGATGGAATTCCTGTACAACGAGGAATGGACACAAACTAATAAATAGCCACATATTAAATCTTGGCATCGATTTCATACTTTCTAAGAGGAAAGTAATATGGAAAATAATTTTTCTAGTGATAAGATTTCATCCAGGATCTGAAATTGGAAGTGAGATTACTGGTTGATTTCTAAGACACTGAAAAAACATTAGTTTTTCTACACTAGAATTTTAATAGAGACGTGCTGTAAAGGAGATAAAGCCTCTTTCCCTAATCTGAGCATGTTTTGGTATTATGTTTAGTTGGTAACCCACATGAGCTGAGGTTATTCAGGATGTTAATGTTGGCTATGCTGATATTTTCTTTATTTTTAGAGATTTCATCAATAGGAAATGCAATTAAGTAACAGTCACACTTGTATCTTACAGTTGCCCCTTTCCTCCCCTTTTTCAGTATTTAACTAGATGTTTGAATAAACCAGCAAGTGCTCTAAAGTACACAAAATGTAGGCTCCGCTAAACAGAGATGGGACCTTTAGACTGAGCTCACCACCACCTGCTTCCACACCAGTGGAAATTTTTGTGAGGCTGTAGCCTACTAAAATTCAACTAATGACACCTCATGCATGAAAACCGTTAACTAAAAAGAGGAGAAACAGGAGAAAAACTGGAATCCTTTACAAAAGTTCCCTTTGTGTGCAGACTTTTCTGTAGCATTACTTCTGAAAGCAAGAGAAAGAAGAATAAAAAATAAAATCTCTAATGCTCTTTATTTCTCTTGGGAGCTGGCTGTATTAGCTTCCAAACTGCCAGCTGAAAAACACTCCCGTCACCTGTGCATTGTTTCCTCACACAGTGACAGCAGCTGCTCTATCAGATCCCCAGAGGACCAGAAGCTCTTTTGCAGAGCCTTTAACTGAAATAAAAGCCCTTACCATCAGTTAACAGAAAAAGAAAAAACAAATCTCTATTGGTCTTGAAAACTATGAAACAGGAACAGTTATTCTCCCTCTCTCTGTCCCTCCCCACCGCCTTACTTCCTCACCGCCATTTTCCCCCAAATTTTTTAACATTTGGAAATAAATAATAAATGCATTACAAAAAATAAAAGGACCTCAAGTGATGTTGAGGTTTTATGTGCAACTTGATGAAAATACATCCTATTAGGAAAGGATGGACTTCCCAGCCAATGAGGTGATTTTGATGGTGAGGAACAATTCAGCCAGATACTTAAGCGTGATGAAAACAATTATATTAAGTATGTGTTAACATGTTTTATTTAGTCTTCTCTCTTCATATTTGGAATAAATTCATGCTCTTTTAATATATTATTGTATTTCCATCTTGTGCTTGGAAAAAGGGAAAATGATCAATTAGAATCACAGAATTATAGATTCGCCGAATACCTCAAGTTGGAAGGGACCCATAATGATCACCAAGTCCAACTCCCTGCTCCTCTCAGAAATACCTAAAGCTAAATTTTATGACTAGAGAGCATCGTACAGATGCTCCTTGAACTTACATATGTTATACATATATCATATATATTTTATATATACATATTATACAGTTCTTATATTTGTAGCCTGAAAACCCACAAAAAAATAAAGGAAAGATTGTGGAGGATAAGGCTTTTATAGCTAATGATCTTTTTCCAGGGCAGAAGCATTTGGCATTCAGGGGTTTCAAATATCTTCACTCTTAAAAATCTAGAAAACTGAACACTGAACTTTTCATCTCAGGAAAAAGCTGATCTGTTTCCCTTCAGGTTTTTTAAAGTTTGGAAAGAAATTTCTCCAGGCCTAACCTTTCTGATCCCAAAAGCAGACAGCTGTCACATGGATTGATGGGTATTCTCTCTATGCTGCAACTGGAGTGCACAAACACTCTCTTGTCCAAAACTCCAGCTATTTGGAGTGATCTGACCTTCATAAAGCTCATTTGTACAACTTTTCCAGTATATAAATACTAACACAGAGTACACTGAAATGTGAAGAATGGGATTTTCCTGTCTGCACTAGCTTCCTAAACCAGCCCTACATTCCTAAATCTCACAGATTCATCTTCCCTTCCCCCACATTCCCTATTCCCACCACTCGCAATGAGTGGCCAGTAAATTCAGGAGTGTCTGGCAGTGTGCCTGGGAACTGGAATGCGATTGCAGTGTATGCTTGTATGCTGATAAAAATCAATTGATTTCTGTGCAGAGTTTGACAGTTAAAAGATGACAAGGACCATTCCCATCCAGCAGTCTGCATGTAGCCACTCTGTTTTAGAGTGTTAGAATAAACTTTAGTTATTTTTATCCAGCTGCAATCTGCACATTCTTTTGCCTCAGCCTTTTGAGTGATATCATTAAACCTACTCTACAGTCTTTGCTGCTTGGATCTCTCCCCAGTGACATGATGTCTCCCCAAACCGAGCAAGAAAGGCAGGTAGTGCTTCCTAGGAACAGTTTTTAGATAGAGTTAGAGTTATACAGCTTGCTAGCAGTCCTCTTCTAGTGACAACATAGTTGTTCATTTAGGCTGTGACTGATGGTATGTCCAGTGCTAGAACACAGATTGTCTCCTGTCGTGTTGGCCCTTGGTTGAAAATGCTTTGACAACTGGAATGTCAATGGAAGGGCAAATGGAATATCAGTGCTCAGGCATAGAATATGAATTATCTGAGCTGGGAAACTACAGAGTAACTAAATACAATCATTTGTTTTGAAGAGGATTTAACCTAAACTTTGGATGCCTAAGTTAAGATAGACAAGTCCTACTCTAATAACCTTCAGTAATATCGAATTGAACTTTTACTTGGAGATTTTTAACCAGCTTTACCAGCTTTCAGGTTCACAAGTCTTACCAGAAGAGCTTTGACTTGGTTTCCTCCTCTGGATTTTTTAATTTTGCTAGGAAGAGACAGATTGACTTTCTGATTCCAGGCCAGAAGGTTAGTTGCTTAGAAGGAGTGACTCATACAAACTTTACAGGGAAAGCTAGGAAAATAAAAATCCTCAAAACCCTCAAGACCTCAAAAAATAAAGCAGGTGGATTTCTCTCACAGCTGTTCTGAAGAGTTTGTAATTGTACGGTCCAGTTAGATATTAATGTCACTGAAGCATTGTTTCCTTAGTGGCAGATTGTAATTAAATAAAACATGAAAAATAAGCTATATTATAATTTTGACAGACTTTGATGAAATAAGTAGGATTAATAGCCATTTGTATCATAAAACACAATAAATCTTATAATTCCTTAGAAATTATAGGAAGCAGTTTTTAATAATCTCTATATTGAGTCACAAAAGCAAGTGTTTTTCATCTCTCAGTGTTGAAACTAGAAGCTATCACACACCCAGTTCTTCTGATTACTGAATGAGTGCTAATACCAAATGAAATCAATGGTTGATTAATTAAAAAAAAAAAAAAATCAAAGAGGACTAACGGTTAAGAGCTTTGCAGTATGCTGAAATCACAACGTCCTGACCTTCTACACCCAGTTGTCACCTAAGAGAAGGCTACAACCTGTTACCACCATGATTCTACCACGCAAGTGTAACTGAGGAGAAATGTCTAGCTGCATGTATTCAAAGGTAGCAAAATATCTGATTATTGCCATCTCAATTAGTCACCTCATAATAATGGTAATAAATTACCTTTTTTATTATCACCAATAGCAAATTAAGTTAAAGCTTTGTATGTATCTGGGTTGAGATTTGATTATGCACGCAAGGCAAGATCTTTGGGGAATACCTTCGAACCTTTAAAAACAGAGCTCATCACACATTTCCTCACCTGACATGAGTTTCTTTGACAGCTATTTCAAGGCACCCCATCAGATGGTTCCCAGAGAAGTATGTAGTCAGATGGAATCTACAGTAAGTTTCAGTAAGAGCAGGTAGGAAGGATGTACAGAGCTCAGGGGAAGCCCTCACACACCCCCATGTTCACCATGCTGGGGTTTTCCAGATGCTTCTGTAAGCTCTCCTTGGGGCAGCCCCTCCATCTGGCCCCGCAACTCCCTGGTTGGTGCATTCAAACCCCTCCAACGGCCCCTTGGCTTCCTGAAATGGGGTGCTGCCAGGCTCCCATCCAACTCAGCACCGACAGCACCAGAGGGATGTCAAACTACTGCAGAGAGAGGTGGGTCTTGGCCACAGTGTCCACTTGGGGTGTCACTTTGGGAGCTGCCCAAGTGGAAAGGAGGCCTCAGCATGATGGAGCAGACCAGTGCGCACATGTGCCACCGGCTCAAGCCACAGAACACCCTCAGGATCCTGTAAGCAGGCTCAATAAATCACCCTGCATGGACACTAGCAGGTGCTGGGTTATTGCGAGTGCACAGGTGTTAAAGCATCAGCAGATGTTTGCAATGTCAAGATTGCCTGAGAGTGTCAGTGCTAAAAGCTCACCTTTGATTAACAGCTCATCAGTGCCAAACAAGTATGCAAAATGATGAATGTTCATGAAACCCCAAATCGTGGGAAATCATGTCTGACTATAATTGCAATCTGTATTTCACACACCCCCAGAATGTGAGTGCTGGCTGGATAGAGAAAAACAGCAGGAAAACATTGCCCAGTTGTTAAAAACACTCCTATGGCTGTGCTACATTGCCCTCTGCCCTCCAGACAGAGCTGCCTTTCAGAGGAGAAGCCAGGGCACTCAGCCAGACCCAGTACTTTGGACTATGTAAGTTGCCAGTGCATAATGCATGCAGAGAGCGAGACAAGCAATTTGAGAGGCTGTGAAATACTCTGAAAGATAAATGTAGGCAGTGGATTTATTAACTGGCTTTCCTCTCTGAAAACTGTTGGCCTTTCATGATCAGCCAAAATATGAACCCTGAGAGCTAATCCTCTACTTCAGGGAAATTTTTAGCATGCTGGTATTTATTCTAAATAGAGCAATACCTTACAAATTCATAGTCTCCTGAATTTTCACTTCTAGGGGGAAGAATAGTGTGTAGTGCTTTTCTTTTCACTGTGCTGTGTTCCTAACTCATATTGCCCAACCAAATAAGTCACATAGCTCACCAGGAGAATACAAACCAAGTACTTAAAGAATACAGGTATGTTGAGATTCCAGCTACAAAAGGAACTTACCTCATTCCCTCCCTCCCGTGCAAAAAGAAACTCTGCTTTTTTCTACCAGACCTAAGTCCCATTGACCCAAGTTTTTTCTTATCATTTGGGCTAGTTATCAGATTAAACTGAAGAACTGTGTAAATTTAAAGTGAAGGTGGGAGGTCTCAAATCTGTATGACCCCTTTTTTATCATCTTAAAAACAAACTGAGGAGACTTTATAAACACACTTAACCCACATATCTGAACAGTAATAAAACCTAGCACATTATTATGAGATAATTAAAAGGACAAAAACCACAAAAGTTTCTCAGCTTTTCTGGTCTATAAGACTGGAGTTTGTATTTTAAACTGCTGAATTGAAACTCTAATTACAGTGCTAATTTGGGGGATGAGGGAGAAGCAACAATGGTTTGTATGTGATAGCTTTCCCCAAACATGTCATGTGAAAGAAGTCTTATTGTGGAACTATCATATTAATAATTAAATAAATGAATGCTTGCCTTTTAATTTGGATGGAAAGACACAGGATTCAGATGGGTTCCATGTGCATTGTGTTTATACATTTTGTCATCTACTCAAACCCAATGTTTGTTGTTAGAAGTTTGTTGTTGGAAGTGTGTTGCTCGTTTTC
Organism: Rhinoptilus africanus; assembly: GCA_013400135.1. Taxonomy (NCBI): domain Eukaryota; kingdom Metazoa; phylum Chordata; class Aves; order Charadriiformes; family Glareolidae; genus Rhinoptilus; species Rhinoptilus africanus. The sequence goes on from VXBO01013653.1 coordinate 104,200, forward strand.
AAAACTGGGCGGCAATCAGAGGCAAGTCGGCACGGAACTACACATGCTAATGTGGACTAAGAGAAGGACTTGGGTGTGTTGGTTGATGAAAAGCTCAACATGACCCAGCAATGTGTACCTGCAGCCCAGAAAGCCAACCATATTTTAGGCTGCATCAAAAGAAGTGTGGCCAGCAGGTCGAGGGAGGTGATTCTGCCCCTCTACTCCGCTCTGGTGAGACCCCACCTGAAGTACTGTGTCCAGCTCTGGGGCCCCTCAAGATAAGAAGGACATGGACCTTTTACAATAGGTCCAGAGGAGGGCCACAAAGATAATCAGAGCAGTGCGGCAGTTCTCCTATGAAGACAGACTGAAAGAGTTGGGGTTGTTCAGCCTGGAGAAGAGAAGGCTCTGAGGAGACCTTATAGCAACCTTTCTGTACCTGAAGGGGGCCTACAGGAGAGATGGAGAGGGACTCCTTATGAGGGAGTGTAGTGATAGGATGAGGAGTAGTGGTTTTAAATGGAAAGATAGTAGATTTAGTTTAGATATTAGGAAGAAATTCTTCACTGTGAGGGTAGTGAGACACTGGAACATGTTTCCCAGAGAGGCTGTGGATGCTCCATCGCTGGAGGTGCTCAGGGATGGGTTGCATGGTGTTTTGAGCAACCTGGTCTAGTGAGAGGTGTTCCTGCCCATAGTGAGGGGTTGGAACTAGCTGATCTTTAAGGTCCCTTTCTGACCCAAACCATTCTATGATTCTATGATTAATTTATTTGTAATAATCTTATGTGTAACTCTTCTGTTTATTTTGTATTCAGAAAGGCCACTTCTCCCTTAACAAAGGGTGTTACTGGGACAAATAGCAGGATTTTTGGAGTTTATCAGAGTTTTTTTCTTACATTACTTGATTTTCCCAATGTGAATGACAGTGCAGTTCCAACTGAACCTTAACCACATGTGAAAAGAGGTCAAAAACTCTTGAAAACCCCTTTTTAGAGGCTTGTTCCTGGCATCTTAGGTACAGAACTGGACATGATTAGAACAGGAAGTGAGGAAATAATGGAAATTATGAGTGTTTTTCAGGCATAGGAGGGGGTTACAAAGGAGAGCATCATCAAGTAAAGTGATTAATTATTGACACTGTGGTTCCCCCAAAGCAATACTGAAACTCACAGAGCTCCCTGGTGAGCTAGTAAAACTAATGCAAATGTGAAAATCCTGCAAGAATTTACGTGGTGCTACTCTGTGTAGCAGGGATGAAATTGATGAGGCCAACTCATAGAAAAGCTTTATACAGACTAGGGATTGACTAAATATAGATGAAGTTTGGAAAGAGCTTGGTATCAAATTATCTTTTTTCTTTATTTCAAAATAAAATTTATTTAAACACTGTGAATAAAAAAAACCACTGCACAAATAAGGAAAAATAAATGTGAATAAATAAGAGTCTTTTACAAATGTTTTCTCTTAAAGAAACACTTCAGATTTTTTTGAAATATTCAAACCAGTATGACCACTTGATCTACTATTGACCTTAGATTTACATGGGAATAGTCCAAGCATAATGGCAAGTTTTAAAATTGTCTGACTGCCATCTAATCTTAATCTTTATGGTTTTATATATAATTCTGTATAGAAAGGAAATCAATTTTTCCATTGCGCTGTGTGGGAAAATTATTTCTTAGAACTTTTTCATTATAACTCCTATTTTCCAGGCAAATAAATCTGTACGTTGTTGATCTTTGTTGATAAGGGGGCAATGGAATAGTAATAATCAGCTTGCAGGCAGCTTTCAGTGACTTCCTGTATTACGTTTCAAATCAACAATATAATCATCAGGCATAATGTCACCATTTGTTTCCATTCAGTCTCTTGACCTTTAGATTGCCCATTAAGGAGAGGAAGACCAGTTCCTATCCATGTTTTGGCAACAGAAGAGAATTTCCTGCTGCAGATACACATTTATTCAACAGAGGTTGCAGCCCAATTGACGTTCATCTGGTTTGGAAGTTTCCTTCCTCTTTACTGGAATAGGAAGCACATATAATTATGGGCTAGTCCATTAATTAGTTTTAAGGGAGGAGAATATAAGAGAGGAAAACACTGTCTACATAGATAGAAATGCTGAACTTCAAATAATCATGGAAAGAAGAGAAAATGTTGTGTTGCATCTTTATGGCTTTTGAACTAACATATTTGTTTTTGAAATGAATACACATCCATTAACAGAAGGGAGTAACATATAGCTCTTGTGCTGCTATCCCTCTAGCTATTACACAGGTTGTATGGTTGGCAAAAAGAGAAAAAAAAAAAACCCAAAAGATAACTGAGTGGGATGCGAATATTAAAAGAATTCTGTGTAACTTCAAAAATATCTGTAATGGGCTGGTTTTACTGATCATTTTATAGGCTTATGAATGAATTACAGCTAAATTTGCAAAATTTTTTTCCACAGATGTGAGAAATATTGTAGACTTTACAATATATTATACAAAGGAATGAAGAAAATAGCATATTTCACTTGCCTTTAAGTGGAGATAAAGTCTGTAATAGCCATACTCTCCAGTACAAATTCTCACGTAACAGTGGAAGACAGCTCTCCCCTTCCCACATTCTCATTCAGTGAGATAAAGTTAAATGAATAAACATTTTATATAATTTCTGAACAGAAATTTACAGTCTAGTATTTGCATTACATTTCCAATAAAGGACAGCTCACCAGTGTCAATAAAGTAGTGAAGTCTGTCTCAGATTATAGGGCTTTTGATTGCCAGGAAAATTAAATGCCAATTGTTTAGTCGGGATTTCCCAAGAGTAACTGCATGTGCAAGGCTCCAAAAGTGGAGTAAATTTGGCAGTCAAGCTCAAATGCTGTGAAGCAGAGGAATGCCAAAGAGATCTGTTGTAGTATAAGCCATTTAGAGATTTCTATTAAAAATGGTACTCAGAGCAAATAGGGGGTGATCTTCAGAGAGACATCTTTCCTTTCTTTGACAACTGGGCCACAGATACACAGTGGAGGTTGATCTACAGTTTTACTATTTCACAGAAGGCCCTGTATTCAGGAAACTGCAGGATCAAAAGAACGAAACACAAACCTCAGCTGACACTGACAGTGCTTGTGTATATCCAAAGCAGGACTTCAGTGGTATCCTATTTGAATTCTTCATTTTCCCTGTGTGTAAGTCTTGAGGAAAAGCCTGGAGATGAATAACACATAACAACTCTCTCTTTCCTAGGATTGGGAAATACTTGGGGAGGTACTTTCCAGTTCTTTGTCAAGCAGAGTTCTTCACTGTAGGAACTAAGTGACACAAAATTTGTGTGACCTTTGTAGGGTGTAAGTCAATAGAAACTACAGCTGTCTCAGCTGTCTGTTTCCTCCCCTGACTCCCTTTACAAGTGAATCCTACTTCAGATGAAACCCATGCAACTCAGTACCAGAAGTTAAATTCTATACATCCTCTATGCATATATACACATATTCTATAAACCATGTTGGTGGCCTTAAAACATGAGAAATTCTTTTAAAGCACAATTAAGTATAGAAGAAATCTACAGAGAGGGCAGGAAGGTGGTTGTGGCTCTATTAAACACGTGTGGAAGTGAAAGAACTGCCCTAGTCTAAAGAAGTGTTGAATAAACAAAAGTGGTAGAATCTCTGGTGGAGGCCAGGCCACATCAGGAGTGGTTTTGCTCAAGAGAGGAAAAATACTTCAGACCAGAGAGTGATTATAAGTAACATGAATGAGTAGGAGGAAAGACCTGTGTACACAGTGTTTTCAATCAGCCTTATCCGTTCAGTGCTAAACTCTTTCCTTTTGAGAACCTAGAAGTTTTTTAAGTGTTCTGGCTCGGTGTCTGGGAATAACGTCAATATTCAGGAACTCACACTTTTAAATGAGTGAGAACACTGGTTTCGCATTGTGCTTTTCAGTACCTGACCCATGGATCTCCCTCTCTGGTCTTTTGAAAGACAACAACTGATCAGAGCTGTGGCAGAACAAATGCAGACCTTTCCTTTCTCTTATTTCGTAAATGATATGAAGACTGTGTTCTGATTTTTAAAGAACAGACCACTCCAGTATACACACATTTATATAAACACTTGTGATTAAGTCTGACGAGCACATCTGTCACAGAAGCAGAGGAGAATGTTATGTTTTACAGCTACCAACTATGGCTACCTGGCTACCAACTATGTGAAAGAGTATGAAATATATGTTTTTCATTGTTACTGATGGTAACGGAATGGTAAATTCTGTGTGTTTCTGTGCAACGTACAGAGTAAAAAAATACAATGACATGCAAAGAGCAAAAACAAGGTTCATGAGAAAAACTGTGGTGATGAGGAGGATCATCAGAGCTGCGTTCCAAATATGTAAAATGGACATTGCAAGAAGAAAGAGAATGAAGTGTCCTCCATGTCCAAAGGAAATAGTGTTTGGGGTAACAGACATAAATTGTAGCAAGAGATATACAATATAGATCTAAGGGCAAAAAAGATAAAATGCCAGTATTTTAAAAGCAATTACTATTAATCGTTTTAATAGATTCATTGGAGAGGTTGTAAAGTTTCTGTTATAGAATGTATTTAAATATAATCTAAATACCTCTTAACCCTACCTGTAGGCAAGGCAATGGGATGGACCAGAAGATACCTTGATGTCCTTTCTAGTACTGCACTTCTCTTGCCTTTTAAAAATGGAGAAGACACATCCTTCACATAGCCTCTTTTTCACTTTAATTTTTCACTAATTAAACTTCTCTCAGTACATGTTGCCAATCAATTTCCCCTAAGACTGAATGATAACTAAATCTTACATTTTAACATGCTTGGGACTGCCTTTGCATTTCCTTAACATATTTAAATTTCTAAATTGCATGTGAATTTTTCTGTCATATATTATACATATAAGCATAGATTGGATATTTGAACATACAAAATTAAATTTAAGTTATATTTAAGTTATTTTAAAATGCACCTACATAAGCAAATATTTTCTTATAAGGAAATAACCTTAATATACTGCTGTCCTTTAACCCCTTTAACATATGTTAACATATGTTACGAGATTCAGTTAAAACACTCTTCAGCCACTATTATGAAAATATCTATATTGATGTATGAGCAAGAACTAGAAATTAAATGAAAAAAGAATTCAAAGTCAAATATTCTTGAGCAATTGTAGGTTTCAGGATCTAAAGTTAGTTGCAAATTTACTGGCCAACTCATGCGTTTTTATTGCTTGCATCAGGCCATAATTAAATTTTGAATGGGATGTAGGCTGTCCTATTTCCAGAAAAAGGTATGGCAACTCCTGAAAAACCCAAGAATTAGTAACTTTAGGTTCTAAAACAGTTGAAAGAAGACTACATTGCATCCTAAAAGTTTGTCATTTAAGGCATTTAAGACTCTTGAATACTTTTATTGCCATATTAACATTTAAAAATTTAAGTAAAAATTTGTAGGTTTTGCATTTATTACATTCTCTTGCTGACTTTAAGTAGTAGTATCTGAGCGAAACTTGGTTTACAACTTTTAGTCTTTGACCTCTGGAAAGTATTTATACAGTTTATAATAGAAAAACAGATAAAAACCATCTCTTTCACCCCACCCCCACCAGGTACAATTTCCTGA
>VXBO01013653.1:117038-172847 GCA_013400135.1 Rhinoptilus africanus
AACACTCCGTGGGCAGCTTTTCAGTTATATAATCCAGTATTTTTGTAAATTCAAGAGAACAGTTGAAAAATAAAGGCAGATGAATCTACTGTCCCCTAAGAGAAGTATCATGAAAGCAATCCAAAGCACCTGTGAAGACAATATAAATATTTTTCGTACAGAGCATTTAATAATCAAAAAATGATATACTAATCAAATCACACAACTCAGTCATGAGAAATCACGTCTGTGTTTGAACTTAAAAGCAGAATTAAAGACAAGCACCATTTATTTGAAAATTAGTTTGAAATCACTATTTTTTCAGAGGTAGGGTGCTTGATCCAGTTCTCTCTGTGTGTATTTAGAAAATGGAGCTTGCTGCCCTTCACATTTCTTCCAGAAGAATACACATAATTGGACATGCTATATTCTGACAGCCTTGGCTTTCTGCTTTTCATTCAGTTATGGTTGTGTTCTGACAATACAAGTCAGTGTTCGCAACATTTGCTCCAGAGTCCAAATGCTTTCCCTGATGCCCACAGACTTCCAGAAAATGTCTTTTGGAAAAGCTGTGTTCAATATGATACCCTCTTGATGCTTACCAAAGTCTTGTCTCTTTCTTTGCAGTGACAGCAGAAAGTGAACTGGCACAAGGTTGTAACTCAGGAAAAGTCATGTGCTTCTCTATTAGTGTCCCAGTTAAGTGCAGGACATGAGGCAAAAGCCGTATCTTGATAAATTGGTTTGGTTATGATAAACTTTCCTCTCTTTGATTTTGAGGTGTGCTAAATTATCCAGATCTTTTATCTATTGCCATAGTGAATTGCAAGAGAAACAACCTCTATTTGCTTCGAAGGGACAAAAATTGTCTAATACTCTTTGTTTTCAAAGCTGACGAAATCAGGAATGAAAATTAAATTTTACTTAGGTACAGAGCATACCTTTAGCCTGGATGCAGTAGGAAGAAAAAGTTGAAAAGAATACTGATTCTTTTAGTCCCTCATTGCCATATGTATCACATGATGTTACATATTTTGTTGCCTTTTTGAAAATGCATGAGCTGTCTCTTTAAATCAATACAAAAGCTATTTATTACATTGCATTGCTCAGAAATATTTGTGGCATTGACCAGAGTTCTACATTTCCTTCCAAGTTGTGTGTTAAAGTCTTTATTTTCTGGGTGTTTTTCAATATATCCATCCATTACAACTGAGAAAGGAAAGAGTCTTATATGTCTAAGAGGTAAACTATTTTATCCTGTTGAGGAACAAGCCTTCATTTTTGCTTAAATGTTTATTACTATAAAAAAGAATCTTGTAAAAAAAATCTGTGTCTTAATTTTTTTCTGTGCAATGTGACTTATCACCACAGCAGACTTCCACAAAATTTCAAGTGCTTCCTGTCAGCAGCTGAAGTTGCATGAAGTATCCAGTTTTCATTTCCATACCAGGCCTGAGGCAAATGCAGATAAAGAAAAAAAAAAGGGAGAGGGCTTTTTCAAATTAAAAGGAAAAAAAGAAATTACAAGTTCTATTTAATTTGAATTTATAAAGAAAGGAATCAGTTTCGATGATGTGTTAATTGAATAATTAATTATAAGATATTTATAATGTGTTATTGATCTTCACTGGAAATTGTACCATAAGCATTTTGGTTTTATTTACAGTGGAAAGTCTTTAAAAGTTATAAAAGTAAATGCTGGTTGGGTTATTAATTGGCAGGAAGCAGTATAAACAAAGATTTTTAGCTGTAGTTAAACTACTGAGACTATGAGATACTTGATGCTCTCTGGGGAGTGTTATTATACTGTAATGACCCAAGAGTGGGTCATTACCCAACAGTGATGGCTCTATACAAAACAGTATACTAAAGCTTCTCTCTAACCAGTTTTCAGACAATGTGACTGCAATATAATGTCCACATCACTGAACTTGGGCCTAAACTACCTTATAAAGTACTGAGAGCAATCTAGCCACACTAAAACCCAGATTGTTTCCTGTTCAGTGACTTCACATGTGTAATAAGCTGGTCCAAACTAAAATATCGTTCAACAAAACTAGATTCCAGTATTTGAAGTCCAATAATTCACCTTGCAACAAATCTTGGATGCATTTATCATCACAACCCAATTGTCTCTAATTAGAAAAAAATAATATATTTTTAAGAAATATTTTGAAAATTAGAATATGAACATATCAGCAGCTGCATTTCATTAAACTATGAAAAATATCAGGGTTTAATATGCTCTACTTTGGCTATTTTAAGGAGACCACCAGGGACCTTTGCCTGAGGTGTTTGCTAGCCTTACTTACTCTTCAGTGAAACAGGATTATGTTGAAAAATGCTGACTTGCTGTCTGAAATGCAAGCATTAGGTAAAAGAGAGTAAGGGTGTCCATGAAGCTTTGTATACATTTGTAGAAAGCTGATAGAGTTCATTATACATCTCTATTAGCATTTGTGGGATATCCAATTCTGGAGCGGTTCCCTGGGTTTTCCAAGGCCTATGACTCCACTGCAATCTAGTTGCTCCAGGACGTCCATTCTCACCACCACAGAGCTGTGGGTGCCCCAAATCTCCCTGCTACAGAGCTCTGACACAGCTCTTAGAAAGCAGGCTGGTGACCCCAGCATTTCCAGACACTTGGTTAACTAACCAGCACTGTGGGATTTCCCTGGAGCACATTCAGGCTGGAACCAAATTTTAAACATTTCCAGTTAATGAGATATTTTGTTTCTTTCAGCTGTTTCAACTATTAGTTTCACTCACAGTTTTGCCACAAAATTCAGTAGGGGCACCATTTTACTCTAAGGGTATTATGAGATTAATGATTATAAGACTAAAGAAGTTTAATTTCGTTTAAATGAAATCAAAATCGCCCATCAGAATTGATAAATACCAATCAGTCAAGGTGTATTTGAATGGTACAGAAGTTCGCCACATAAATCAACAAACTGAAACCACAGACTCTTTTCTGCTTGTGAGCAGAAGCAAATTCACCGCCACAGGGATATCTAAACCCTGAGACTGTGAAGTGTATTACGCAGGAAAGATGACTGGCACTAGCACAGGATGTTATTGAAGCTAAAAAAAAAAAGCCCAGTGGGTTTAAACTTACATTAAATCTATGTGGTCAATTAATCATAATATGAACTGTTCATCACTGAAAACAAACTAATGCACAAATAGTTCAAAGTGCTTACCCTGATATGGAAAAAATCTTATTTCCTGGATTTAATACCTTTTATTTTTCTTTCTGACTAATGTAGATTTGTTATATTTGGATCCCAAACTCAGTGTGACTTCCATTTTTTCGGAAGATTAAGAAAAAAACCAAAGCAAAATATTACATGTTACTTCAACAGACTACTGGGAAAATTCAAGATTTCTAAAGCTTTCTTGCTGAAAGACATTGTCCAGTAAGTAATGCTGGCAGTGCTTTTCATAAATGCCAAAAAATAATTATATTAAAAACTGCAAACTTTACCTCAGAACTCAGCAAGGCTTCGAAACTTTTCCAAATGAACTCCTTTTAGCTGCTGCTGAAAGGAAGTGTGGTTTTTTAATCTGTGGCCACCATCACTAGTACAAGAAAAGGAAGTGATTTGGTTTGGGGTTTTGTTGGTTTGGTTTTGTTTTTTAGTAGAAGTGCTGAGTTTAACAGAAAGTAGGTGGATTTTTCTGGGAAACAGAATCCTTTGGTCATTTTGAATTCAGGAAACTCCATATATACTATATTCAGTTACATAAATGTTTCATGAAAAAAAAATCTAGTATAAATTCTGTTTCAATAAAATTTAATTTCTCATTCTCATTCTTCTGTCTCAGTTTTAGCAGTGTTGAAAGGATGCAGATAAAGAGTCTGTGGCCTTATGTTCTCTTAGCAGGCAGACATGGAACAATCTATGCTGCAATTTCTCTCACATTGTACTTTGTCTTACTGCTGGTCACACATGACCAATTCTTCCAGATGACATGATAGCTTGTTTGCCATATTATTTCATTTTTTAAGACTTTGCTGAATGAGCCAGTGTAGACCAGCCCAGGTTTACACATATGTCTTTATCTACAACATATCTATTTCTTTAGGAATCTGTAGCTAATTTCAAGAATATAGTTGCCAAATAGTACAAAGGAAATGGCAGTAATTTTGAAAAAGAAAACAGATATTACACTACACACACTTAAAAACTGCAAGAGAAGAATTGTATGGAGAATACAATTACCCAAACCAATCAGAACAATGGTCTTTCATCTTACGAAAGCTCTGGGGATTCTTTATTGTTGAGTAGCCTGAACTTCACTTTTCACATAAAACATATGCTGGGGTATTTGTTCAATGCAGAGGTGGACAGAGGAGTAGAAGAATAAAAAAAAAAATCAATTGTTGTAGTACATTAGACTGATCAAAACAGAGAAAGACAAAAAAGCAAGTCAAAATTCAAATAAATTATCTGACTCTTGAAATACTTTGTAGTCATATAAGCACTTATTTGGAACAGCATCCTTTATTAAACGGAGGTGGGGTGGGGAACGGAGCAGGCAGGGAAGTGACCAAGGATGAGGAAAAGGCTGAGGTACTAAATGCCGCCTTTGCCTCAGTCTTTATTAGTAGGATGAGTTATCCCCTGGGTAGCCAGCTCCCTGAGTTAGGAGATGGGGATAGGAAGCAAAATGAAGTCCCCAAAAACCAATGGAAAATGGTGAATGACCTGCTACAGCACTTGGACACATATGCCCATGGGCCTGGAAGTCAAAACAATACCATGCAGCACCCTTGAGGAAGACTGGCTAGAGAGCTGCCTGGCAGAAAAGTACCTGGGGGTGCTGGTCAACTGGCAGCTGAATATGAGCCAGCATCCTGGCCTGTATCAGGAACAGTGTGATGATGAGTAGGACTAGGGAAGCCACTGTCCCCCTGTACTTGGCGCTAGTGAGGCTGCACCTTGAGTACCATGTTCAGTTTTGAGCCTCTCACTACAAGAAACACATCAGGGTGCTGCAGTACATCCAAAGAAGGGCAATAAAGCTGGTGAGGGGTCTAGAGCACAAGTCTTATGAGAAGTGGCTGGGAGAATTGGGATTGTTTAGCCTGGAGAAAAGAAGGCTAAGAGGAGACCTTATTGCTCTCTACAACTACCTGGAAGGAGGTTGTACCAAGGTGGGGGCTGGTCTTTTCTCTCAGGTAGTAAGCTACAGGACGAGAGGAAGTGTTCTCAAGTTGCACCAGGGGAGGTTTAGGATGGATATTAGGAAAATTTTCTTCACAGAAAAGGTTATCAAACATTGTAACTTCCCAGGGAAGTGGTTAAATCTCCAACCCCGGAAGAAGTTAAAAGATGGATAGATGTGATGCTTAGGGACATGGTTTAGTGGTGATTGTGGCAGTGTCAGGCTAATTGTTGGAATCAATGACCTTAAAGGTCCCTTCCAAGCTAGACAATTCTATAATTCTATGATCCCCTCCATAATCAGGTGTATCATGTGACTTTGAAGTTGCTTGAACTTGTTCCTTATGACTTATATGTTCTGGAACCGCTGACATAAAGTTGACATAATTCTGCCACAGTCAGTGGGATCTCCAGTCTTCCTTTATAAAAAGGAAGTTTGGTCCTGATTTCATTTGACAGCAGAAGCCCTAATTCCATTCCTGTCTTCTTCAAGAGCTTTGTACCTCAAACTTACTTCTAGTTATAGCTTTAGAGGGAAGCATGCATGCTATTAAAAGCCACCTGCAGTAGCACCTGCCAAATTATGACCACTAAAATCCAAAACTAGTAGCAGCCTAGCACAGAAGAGAAGACTTCATTCACAGTTTCAGTGAGGGACTGGTGTTTTGTTCTTCATTCACAGCCAGATCATCAGATCCTAATGTAGTCCAAAAAATAAGTAGAACGGAATTTTTCTTCCTTGCACAAGATAACAGCACTGGAGTGGAAGAAGTATGTGTAAGATTATTCCTTGGGTACAACTGCTATCTTTCTCCTCCCTATTTCTCACTGCTGAAGCCTAAATGAGAATGAGGAAAGTTGGAGTCTTTCTGTTTTTCTCAGACAACCACAGAGGAAGTGGAAAAGATGGAGAAATACATACCTTAACCATAGGTCAGTTAATAAGGGACACCTCAGTGAAAAAGCAAACCCATGTGTTCTTTTTCCCACTGCTAATATTTGGCACTGTAGTCAAATTGGAATTCTCAAGAGCCTCTGATCTTGTCACAGGAAAGGAGTACAAGCAGAGATTCAAAAGCTGCAAAGTAACATTGTGATCATTTAATTGGTCTGTCTGCATAATGTGGGTCTTGGGTCCTCATCTTGTGTGTTTTTGCATTCTATCAGTTGTTCCTATTTGAATTCCAGTATATTTGTAAGTTATTCCTCTTTTAATCAATTCACAGATCGTTTCCCATGCCTGTTGTTAGACTTCGAATGGGTAAATCACTGTCTTTATTAGCTGTGACTATGTGGACTCCTAGTCCTTTCCCCTTCCATTCCCTCAGCCTCTGTTGCTTGTCTTAAGTTTGAGTGGGATTAATTTGGCCTAATTTTGCCAATTAAAGTTGTCATTCTTCTCCTGTAGTCAATGGAAGAAAAGAAAGATACCAGGCATCATCTTTTTCAAAACTTATGTTGTGTGCCTATGACTGATGAGAAGAAAAGTCTTTCAGTGTACCTGTCTGTCAGTACAGACTACAAGAGAAGAGCTATGTGATACACCTACACTTACATATTTAAAGTTGGATGAAATTAAATTCATCCTCTTAAGAAAATTTCAGGAGGGGAATATAAAAATAAATCACATTTTGTCCACAAAATGAAACCCAGCTAAAGGAAAAGCTGAGGGATAACACTTGGTCTCCTCTTCATTCCTGATCCAACATGCCTTCCTTTCAGGTAAAAAGGGAATTTAACGTTATTATTGATGTTTTGTTCTCTGAGTTTATAAGTCTGCAGAGCAGTAAGCGTACTGGGACTAGGACAGGAGCTATCAGAAAATGGAGCTGGAAGCCTTGCTGAAGTTTTATTAAGCATATTAAAACAAAAATTTGAAGTTTTGCAGCTTGGCTGAACATAAGTAGATTCTCACTGAGATGACAAAGAGCCTGTTGGTGCCATAACACATGGAGGTACTACAGTTCTTCAAATAAATAAATTTTAATATTGGGAAATCGACTTATTTTTCTCTCATCTCTCTTGGAAATGGCAGAGTGGTTTTCACTGAAACTTCCCCAAAAAATTTCACTTGAAATAAAGAACAAGCATGGAAAATTCAGCCCAACCAGCAAAATCTGGCAAAGTAAAAAGGAATAGAGTTTATAATGGAAATTTCATGTAACCTTAATTGCAGACAGGTCTACCAAGTTCTAACTGCTGTTATGGGTGACACTAGATGGTATCATGTTTTTGTATAGCTTTTTATTTTGCTTTGTTCCCTCAGCCTGTGAGCAAATTTAAGCCTCGGAAAAAAATGCTTGCAATGGTATCCAGTGTTAGTTACAAAACTTTCAAGAAACAATGATCTGTGAACAGTGGCAGCTAGCTCAGCTTTGCTCTTTTGCGGAAGTCAGAACTTGGGACTCATATACTGTATGGAAAGAAGGCTCCAGTTGGGATGAAATTCTTAGAAAATTGGGATGACCTTAAAGCCTCTTTAATAATTTCATGGTAGGATTGCTATGCAAACACATAAAGGTAGCTATACTTAAAAAGTACCTGTACTCTCCATTGATTATTTTTATGACCTAGGAAGACAAATTGCAAGTTCATGGACATGTGTTTCTGCTTGAGAGAGAAGTAATACTACTATGCAGACAGGTCATGTATGGTAGGTATCACTAGAAGCAACAGCAGGTTGTTCACATTTGAGTAAGGTCCATATTACTTGCATACATCTGTTGTGAAAGACTCCTTTGTAGATGTCTATTTTCATATTTATATAGGGATGTGTTTTTGTTTAAACATATTCATTAGCCAGATAATCTTTACTCAAGTGTGTGTGACAGATAAAAGTGGTTGTGATCCAAGATCGTCCTGTAACTTATGAAGATTGATGCAAGTTGCTTCTTATTCCTGCCTAAGGTGGTGAGAAGGGAAAAAGCTACCAAGGATCCAAATTTTTCCCCTAGGTAAGATGCAGAGAAGCCATGGAGGCTGCCTGAGAAGAATACCAGTATCGTACATTGGAGTGTTCTCAGTAATCCTCTACTAATAATCAACATCTTAAAAAAATTCTCTGAAAACTTTAAAGCTACAATAACATGAATTGCATTAATTTGGATATAAATTATTGAGAAATTGTTACTTTTTCTTCAAAAGTATGTGATGAAAGTGGTAAATTTCAAATTAGTTTCTCTTTCATTCAAATGAATGTGAATATTTTGCATTTATCTGTGAATTATACAGGAAAAAAACCCACCCAAAAAATAAACACCCCTGCCCAGCTGCCATCTCTACTACTCCAAAAAGTTTTGATAGTAATTTAGATTGTTACTTTTAGTCTCTATATGATTAACTATAAAATAGACCTAAAGTTCATACTCATCATTCTCTTAATTTCTGAGGGAAACCAATTACACATTCCACATGATCCCCAGCTACATACATAATTCCTCCTCCAGCAACCGAACAGGTCAAGTAATTCTTTCCATCAATTCAGAAAAGCCAATAAAAGTTTCCACATTTTGAAGATAGGACTTTTTTTTTAGATCGATTATTTTACTTACCAGTGCCGTATCTGCTTCAGTTAATTCCATTTCACAATGCTTCTGATGCACTTAAGGTACAAAAAATGGCCAGGAAAGAAGGCAATGGGAGGTTTTAAGTTAAAATTTCTAACTTTACTTAAAAGCAAGTTGAGTGCCCAGGATGTCTGCTTTATTGAAGTTAGTCACCAATGCAGCAGTATTTACAAATTTATGCAGCTCCAAGCTATTTAATTAAGCATATACATTCATTCCAAAGAGGCAAATGCCCATATGATTAACTGTGAGCCCAAAGTGCCTCAACTTGCATAAGGAGCATTCCACTGTCTTTCCTCCCTCATTCCAATAGCTATTATGCAGATGTTAACTTCTCCATTGAAAGTACAGACCTGACTCTGCAAAGAGGGCTACACTGTCAGGTCTTTGTTACAGTAAAGGGCCTCTGTGCCAGGAAAGTGCCAGGGCTCCCTTGAATGTGCTTCCTGGAAGCGAGAGGCTTAAGTTTTAGCATTGAAACTGAAAGAGGAAATACTTACAAATTCTCCTTTGACCATAAACAGACAGACAACTAAAACATGATGGGTTTTTCCCTCAGTGTTTTTCAAATCTATGGATTGGACAGGATCCTGAATTTGAATGCTTTAGTTTCAAATCATAAATGAAGAAAGTTCCAAGACTGAAGTTTAACTACTCAGTCGCTGGAAACTGATAACTATCTGTGGAGAGAGATGATAAAGAACTTTGAGGCAATACTACTAGACATGAGGCGTTTGAATGGAAAGCAGATGCAGGTAGCAGAGTTAAAATTTGGAGAATGGGAAATGCAAAGGCAGTAACTGGACACAAGCAAACATTGCTAGTAATAGGTCAGGTCTAATCAGAGGTCAGATATAAAATAGTTTTATTCTAGAAGCCATGACATGATTCTATTCTCCCAGACCTCCATACTCTCCACTTTAACCTGAAAGTATTTTTTCAGTCCTCATGAAACCTATAATTAACTGTTGCATACATAGTTATTTTTATAGCAGAAACATAGCTAGAGCAAAAGAATAAATCATAAAAATCAGGAAACATGGCCAATAGAAAATATGAACAGTTACACAGCATTGCTATTTTCAGTACCCAGGCTTTACCTAGTTTTAATAAACCATATAATGTAGAGTCATTTAACTAAACAGGCAACAGTCCACACTGCCAGTTCTCCGTTTCCCCTAATAGGTGTATCATGCAGGTTAGAATTTGAACTGGAAAAGATACTTTTACTGCAATCAAACTAGCATTGATTTTGTACCTGAACACCTAGATACGTTCACGCTGCTTGATGTGCACTTGTAAATCTCGGTGCATTTTTTGAAGACTAAACTCATCCCTAGCATAAATCACAGCATCCCAAAGCCCCTCAGAGAAAAACCTGGCACATGTGTTGAACTGTAGGCTGTAGAGAAAATTAAGTGCAGGCAAACACCCTCTCTGAAGGATGTCACCCTTCATCACATATGTCTTTTCATAAAGGGATTTCCAAAACCAAAGAACTTTTTGCTGCTTTTATTGCTTTGCCTGACAAAGCAGTACATAATAAATGAAACACCACAATGAAAATGAATGAAGCCCAAGCTGGCTGCAAACCTGGAAGTTAAATTATTTTCCCTACTGATATCAGCAAGGCTAAGTTGTCACCTTGCATCTGCTACAGTTCATAATGACCAGTATTCTCCAACAAACACCAGCTCTCTTGCTGGAAGAGTAACCAAAGAGAGCTGTCTAGTCTGACACACAGAGTCATACCCGGCAGAGAGTAACTCAATAGGATTGGGTTTAGCCCAAGGACCCAGATGTACTGGAAATGAGCCTTTCTTCTTCTAACTGACAGCCATTCGCATGATATTTCAACACTTTTGCTTCCACTCTGGATCCAAACCATGAAATGCAGATGCGAGCAAACAGGGTTTGGTTTTGGGTTTGTTTTTTTTTTGTTTGTTTTTTTTGTTTTGTTTTTTTAAGTTAAGCTAAGACAGTGATTTGTTTATTTTTTCTCTTTTTGCTGTTGTGTTAGAGTATTCTGAACAAAGCCTTCAGCAAAAGTTTATATTGGGCCTTCTTTGCACTATGGGGTGCTTTGCACTCATATATATAAATATACCCTCACATCCAACTACCAAGTATTCTGAAATATAAGATAACATGAATTTTGCTTTATAGACTAAAATACTGTGACTATTATAGTGTATTCATTCTGTAGCTTGCTCTATGAATATTCTAGTCATAAGGATTTTAAACAGGTAAACCAACATATTTAAAATAACATTTTATCCAGAAAGATGATCCATGTTCCATACCTCCCCATTTTATTCATACCAGCTGTACTGGTGCAGAATTGACACATAATATATTTATAGAAAAACAAACTATGATGGCAGCTAAAGATTGTGTCACAGTAATTTCATATTTTTCTTTTACATTAGTTACTATTCATGCAGACACAATTTTATGTTTACCAGGACTTGCTTATTTTTTGTTGCCCCTCTTTTTTTCTTCTCATCTCTGAAACTTTCAGCTTTTGTACATGCTGTCCTTCCTACTCATGGAAAAGCTTCTGTGAGGTAAGAGGAATCTTTTCTGGTTCAAGAGCAAGAACAGCTGACTGCATCACTATTCATAGGCGTAACATATCACTTTACTATCCCTACCTTTAAAACAGGAATATATATATACACACACACATATATATAAATATATGAATTACCATACAAGGGATTAATTATATGTGGAACTCTCTCTTGCAGATCATAGTATCACTAAGGTTGTGAACATCCTTTTAACTCTTTTTTTTTTTGGGGGGGGGGGGGGGGAGGGGCAGGGCAGCAGCGGAGAAGGCTAGCAAAGGCATGTCGTTGCAGTTGACATGAAGCCACTTTTCCAGCTGAAATAAATGAAGGTGGAAGTAGATGAATACACTAAAAATATGGCATATGGAGTTACTGATCCAAGAATCTGGTGAAAGTCATCCCAGACAATTTAAACAAAACTTGTTTAAAATCTTACTCTTAGCATCTAAAATCACACATTTTTAATTTATTTTGGCTTTCATATTGACCACAAGCCACAGATGTTATGTTATTAATGAATGCCTGATCTGTTACAGTCCCTGAGAACTATGCTTTTTAACACTGTGGTGCTAGGATACTCCCCCCAACGTATAATGATACATATGGTGTCAACTTTATTCCATCTCACAGCTCATTGCCATCACACTAATACCATTATGCTAAAGAAATCTCTTTCAAATGAAATGCACTTCTCACATATGGCAGATGTTTCCCTAATCAATATCCTAAAAAGTGTTCTAGTGAAAATAATAGGGAAAATCATCTCTCCTTCACTCTTTGAGGGAGACTAACCTGGGAATAAAATATGGGAGAGAGGGAGAAAACAGTTCAAAGATAAATGGGTCCTAATAGAAAAGTACATCTAGCAAATCAGTATCAGACTTGCAGTGAATGAATCATAACTGAATATTAATATACATATATACACACACAGAGTCAAATTTTACTTTTTCAGGATTTGGATTTTGTTTACAAAAATTAATATATACAGAGCTGCTTAACTAATGTCTTCCTTACTGCTTTAGTTTGCTAATTAGAAATGTATTTCACAACAAACTTTCTGTTTCAACTGCTTTTTTGGTCTTCTCAGAGCTCAAAATCCCTTTAACTGCTTACTTAGTCAGTAGCCGAGTATTGTGATATACCAGCAGCAGTGTGCAGTTATCAGAAGTAGGCCTATAAAGTAGCCAATATAGAATATCAAAAGA
Organism: Rhinoptilus africanus; assembly: GCA_013400135.1. Taxonomy (NCBI): domain Eukaryota; kingdom Metazoa; phylum Chordata; class Aves; order Charadriiformes; family Glareolidae; genus Rhinoptilus; species Rhinoptilus africanus. Next base: position 129,536 of record VXBO01013653.1, read on the forward strand.
TAGAATTATCACAAGTATTAAACAACAGAAAGCATGAAATACAAATTTCACAGTGTTCTTCTTGCTCAAGTCAAACACTTAACCTGAGGTAATCCCAGTCATGGATGGCTTCTTTAATTTTTCCTGACATTTTACATCAAATCAGAGAATTCAGATGACACAGAAATGCAATAAAAGAGTGGGAGTAACCTCCAAAATTACAAGCATAATCTTTACCTTGCCCACATCTAATATAAGTTATACAAGAAAAAGCAATGGTGTATCAGAGCCTAGGAGGGTGGGTAGGCCATCTAAAGGAAACGATTTTTACCTTCTGGGACCCATATTTCTAGTCTGAATTTCATAAATCCCTTCCACGCACCTTAATATTTTATAAAGAGTGAGTGAGGAGAATTAGGTGCTGTGAAATGGGCTCCACAGTTAAGAAGAGGCACCTAAGTAAGCCAATATGCAATACTTGAAGAGAAAATTGGTTAAAATTGCTCCTTCTCCACCAGACATAAAATTAACGAGTCATATTGTTTTTAGCTTCCCACTAAATTTTTGAGGCTAGTGACACTGTTAGGTCTACTATGGATCCCCTCTGCTTTCCTAGCAGGTGGCAGCTGTTTCATCTTGTCTAAAAGTGCAAAATTAGCTCAAATAGTTAGAATAGCCAAACAAAAATGTAGTAACTCTGCATATAGATGGGAATCCAGAGGGCAAACTGCTTGCTTTGGCTCGCAGGCACAGTGATGTGTTTTGTAGAGCAGTTTCACAGAGGAATTCATGATGATCTTCCCTGTAGGATACAGTGAAAGAAAACAAGTCCCGGAGCCAAAAGGGATGTAAATGGTGGCATGAGTATACGTTCCTTCATAAGAATATAGAGTGTTAACAGCTGTCTGAGAATCTGTAGGAAAATAACTAGTTGGTAGCTTTTGGCAAAGAAAAGAGTATTTCATATTGTTTGGTTTGATACATTTGTTTAAAAGGGTAATAACAATAAAATAGCCTGAAATAATCACTACTGAACAGCGATGTGGAAGTAAAATGAGATGGTAAAAAATCCATTTTAATATCCATTTAAATTATAAAGACTGTTAATGGACAAAAAATCCATTTTATTCAGAACTTTCTTGAAACTGCTCCGAGTTGAAGGATGGGACTACTGTGAGCACTAATGTAACCTTTTCCCTATTTGAGACACTTATGGAAAGAGATCTCAAACTATAAGGATTTAGAAATGTATGACAAGGACAACTTGCAAATGCTAAGTCAAGGAGTGGGATTTTATTTTATGTTTTACACCACATTGCCCATCTGAAGTGCTGTGGTATGCCTGTCCATGTGCTCCAGTAGCTCTTGATTACCCCAGTTTAAATAAAGCATCTGTCAATATTTCCATTAAAGCCTCCATCAGCTCTGAGCAAAACCACAGATCCAGCTGGAGTTCAGCATGGCTGCCTTCAGCGAGGAGACTTTTCCCCCTCTAGTGCTAACAGACTACATATGGCCCAGTTTAAAAGTCATGTGGGGTTTCTGTGGGAACTGCCTCCACACTGGCTGGGTCCCACTGCAGCTGCCTAGTAACAGTCATTAATGGGACACAGAGGGAAATAATACAACTTCCAGATTTAATTTCCACAGTGGTGTCCAAGTCCAGTACTGAGTAACACCTCTTTCCTTCCCACCCTGGCTCTGGTTTTGCAGCCTCTGTGGGACTCTGCCCCATAAGCTCCAAAGGCAGGCAGGGAAACCAAGTTCTCTCTGCAACAGCGTCTGCCCCACCAGCTCCAGACACAGACACAGTGTGCCAGGGCTGTCTTTAAAGGCAAATGTAAGGTCAGTTCACTTTGTCACATGAGGGGCTCTTCTAGCATATAGGTGGGGACTAACTATCCAAACATAGCCTTCCCTTATGCCCAGGTGAAAGGAACAAGCATCATCATCTGTTAATGTGGTGTAATCAGCCTCTCGGATACACCTGCCAGATTTAGGAGTGTGCACGGATCACCACCTACTACCACCTCCTGGCCAAGGTTTGGGAAACCAAGAAAGCACAGCTGGTGCAAGTGTGAGACTCCCTAAATTCCTAAGAGCGTTAGGATTGCGACTGTCACTTTATCTTTGCACAGATTACACCCAATGTAAAAAAGATAGTCAGGAGCTGTCAAGGCAGGATGTGGAACACAGATATCCTTTCACATAATAAAATAGCAAGGCCTATACAAAGCATCAGAGCTGGTGGAGGAGTGAGTGAGAATGCCTTTGTAGAAGGTTATTGTGTACATGGCCATGTGCAGCAGCACAGTTGTTGCACAGGAATCCCAGTCAGATGACTTCATTCTTCAGTTTTCTCCCTCCTGCTCTCATATGCTTGTGTGTGTGTGTGGTGTTGCCTAACTTACTTACACCTCCTGGTTTAGTTTTCACAGCAGGAATCACTACTGTTTGTTTGTATGTTCTGCATATAAAACACCACACAATTTCTTCACTTATGTCATTAGCAAATATACATGCTATGGGCAAGCAATTACCAAAGGCAGCAGTTTAACAGGGGAAACGGCAATGAGGCTCTGTGCTGTGGATGCCTGCTGGGCAAGACCCCCCAACAATGGTTTTATGGGGCTTATACAGTAACAAGGAGTACGGAAGCCACTTGATGCTTTTATGGAAAATTCTGTAATTTCCACATGCTTGCAATGTACATTAACACCATTAAAATCCTGACTTTCTTTGGGCAAAATTCATCCATGTAAAGTGGAAGCACACAAATTGTGTCATGTTTTAGTACACAGTAGGAGTTTAGGCTGCACATACATTTACACTGTCTTTCTTGTATGGGAAATTTAATGACAGGATTCAAAACCAGTATCCAGGGAAATCAAGGATTAGAGCAGCAAAAGACATCATTTACCCAGGGCATCAAAATTCATTTGAGAAAAAAGTGCTGCAGAACTAGAGCAAGATATTTAAAACAACAACATCAACAACTTTAAAAGCCATTCCTGTAGGAAAAAATGCCTTTTTTTGACCAGTAACTTCAGCAAATTTCAATTCAGATTTAAACTTTTAGATCTGCTTTTGAAAGCTCCTGTAAATAAGAGGTTATAATGAAAACAATGTCACAAATTTAAATTATGTTGTGATGCAATCATGTATTATTTCTCAAAATGTGCACATGATTTCGGGTTGAAGACTGAAGGAGATCCATCATCATTTTTTGCCGGAAGCCATTGCTTCTAGGTTAATGTAAAGTAGAAACAAGCAAGCACTTAGTTCGTAATAGTGATTTTGTTTCTGGCCATCTGGAGTTTTGTGTGTGAAATTCCAATTTCCTGGGGGGTGTGCAACTTTGTTTTCCATTTTTTCATTCTCACAGATAATAGTTTGATATGAAAAGTAGTATCTTAGGTCTTTGTATCAAGTATTGTCGTAATTCTGATCAGTAAACAGCTCAACACAATCCCCATCACACTGAAGTCGGTTGAATCCTCATATCTATGAAGTCAAGCTCCTTGTTGGTTTAGAATCTCAATTCATTTCCATAGTTAGAGAGCTGAACCTCTCACAAAGCACATATCCTAAATGTAGACATTAGAAATGGACTTTTATTTGACCTTAATTATGAATACCAAAAATATTAATGTTCAGAAATCTAATTCTTTCCAAAACAAATTAAAAAATAGCAAAATTTAAAAAAAACCCCAAACATGTAAATAACAAATAAACCGGTACAGAGCTGTAAGAACCACTTACTGGATCTGAGAATATGCTAAAAATAATCTAGAACTGCAGAACAATATTATCAAAAATCGCATTTCAGACAATGTTCTGAACTCACAGGTTTTATGGTGTGAATTACTACATTTACTATATTTTTTTTCAAGCTGGAGTATTCATAATCTTGGATATTAAAATTACTTCAGTATGATGAAAAAAAATTTCAAATATGCTACTTCCTTTTTTTTTGAGTGCCCTTTGCAGTGAACAAGCACTAACCCCCCTTTTTTCTAAAACTCTGAGAAATTTTTTCACAGTACAGTCCTTCCTACTGTGTCCAGCTGGACATTCTTTGGAGGAAGAGCTTCTTTCACTACCCAATTTTTAAAATCCTGGCCAACAGCCGAGTTTTAACCGCTCCTTTAACAATACCATTTCTTATTTCAAATAATTTGATTTCTGAAGATCATTAATAGAATAAGAGATTCTGGTATAGATTTGTTTATAGCAACAAAAGCAGTAACTCTGGCTCATTCCCAATTACAGTGAGGCTAAACTATGCTGTTGTACTCAGGAGGACTCCTCCGGCATAACAGACTATCACTGAAAACCAGCACACACCTCCTACATCGCTAATTGACTTTTGTTGTCGAAGGAGGGATAGCATTTAGGGAATGCTATGAACACACTGGCTTTTGAAGCATCTTCTCAGAGATTTTTACAGTTGGCATAAACTATTCTGCCCTTAGGTATCTGAACCCAGTCAACCGATCTAATTCCTCTTCCCATACTGGTGAATACAATGCAATAGGGACCACCTTCCCGAGTTAAGTGTTTCTGTGGTGTGCTGCCACTTCAAAACTAGAGCCACCATGTAGCTTCTGTGCAGGATATCATTAGCAAAGGCCTGTGGTAAAGGTGATACGGACAATAAAGGAGAGTATGAAATCAGTATGGATACTATGTGTTCAGAAAAGTTATACGTACTTATTAGAGTCCACATTGCACATTTTTCTTATATAAATACAAATCATACAGACTTTGAAAAAAATGTCCATTCATCATGGAGGTTGATTGCCACTAAAATACCTCATATAGAATCTGTCACATGTATAAAAAATCTGCTTCTTTAGTTTTTTTCTTGACATATTGTCAGAGCTGGTAAGAGAACCAATTGCTTCACTCTTAATATGCTCTGTCCTTATAATTATGCACAGATGAAGTTGGATTCACTATTGTCTAGCAAAGCATGTGTCATTGCTTGGACTAGATAAGGTCTGCATTGCTGTTCCTGCCAGATCAGGGAAAAGAATGGAACATTCAGATCCTCACTAGTGCTACCATGGGACAAACCTCGCAGCATTAAATAGCAGACACTCAGTCATATAGCGAATTGTATTCAACCTGCCCTGGCTCCAGAGAAGACACAGCAATGCTGCATCTGACTCCAAATGAGATCTTAGATGATGTCATGATTATGTGCAGCCTGCAAGAAGTTTCACGCTTGTACTGCGTCCAAGCTAAATACAGATGAATTGTGTACAAATGGATCAGGTCACAGATCTCAGAACGAATGGATATAAACAGTTCCAAATAGTTTTATATAAAGTAAAATTCTCCTCACATACTAATATGTGTTGGATTATTCTTCCATTTTAATACAGATGGGCAAATCGAGAATGAATAAATAAATGTACCCTTTGACACAGGAGGGTTCCTGTATATCTACGAGTGTATATGAACTTCCTGTTATTCACAGTTTACGACCCGCAAGTATGAAAGATGGGAAGAAAATAGAAGTTACAGTATTATCCATCAGTTCTAGCAGTTGCACTATCACTGTCGTATGCTAGTACGGTCCCATGCCATGGCTCAGAATCTGAATTTGACTGGATGTTGGAACCCCTCAACAAGTTCATCGCAAGGGCTTTAGGTGAAACACAGCCTACAGGACTGTCTAAGGCAGCAATTATTTTGCTCATAAATATTTTTCCCAGTGTTTCTGTGTTTTCCCTGAGTGACCAAAGGCAAGGAAACCAACTAAATTACTCTTACACCTTCTTCCCCAGGGTCTGTTTAGGGAAGAGGAAGCCTAACAAAATTTTACCCCTGATTTTGAGAGAGAGCATAGTCACAGTAAAAATACTCCTACTCTCCTGCTGCACTGGAGGTTATGTTTGTTTCCTTGGCCAAAAAAAAGGAGAACAAAAATAATTTAGATAATGGTTTTCAAGTCTAGCCATTTCTGCCATCTCTTCTTCAGCGACTGCTCATAAAGGCTTGGATCATGCAACTGTGTACAGAAACTACAGGCTCGTTTCGTTAGTGACCTTTTCACTGCACTAGACAATGAGTAAATAGAAAAAATAAATATGGCTATGCTGTTGGCTTTATCCAAGAACTTTAATTCAAGGCAAGATAAGTTCTACTCCACCCTCCAACAAATATGGATGCCCAGCTCTTACCAAGGCCCTATATTTAAAATGTAAAAACTGCACTGGAATCATTGCTTTTCACAAAACACCAGTAATAGGCCAAGGTATTCTAAAGGTAAATGTGATAGTTTCTGTTTGAATTAGTGAATCTGACACCATCTGGTTATCTTTAAACATCTTTGAACATTTATTCATATAACACAGATCGGATCATTTCCAGGATACTTTGAATGTTTTACATTCTGTACTTTCTGCACAAATAACAGAGAGAGAATTACATAAATTAAAGTTTTAGCATCAATTAATCTTGTTATGGGTAACACTTGAAAAAGTGTTTCAGTTTTTGGTTGGTGCCTTTACAATCCTGTTTCCCTTAGTTATTTCTTTCAGTCTCTTAATAAATACTATTTTTAAGCTATGGGTTATATTTATCGTGCCATCTGATACCAACTGCAATCATGTAACATTTTAAAAGAAAATTTGTGTTAAGCCTGAAACAGAACACCAGATAAGAACACTCTTAAAAATTTCTCTGGCTTCTATTCCAGTTACTACATGCTATATTATATTTTGCTGAAGTACAGATTCATGTCAGTAAAAAAGGAGACAAGAGCAGCATATGTTCTTCCAAGGCTTTCCATATTTTGTTGCAGCTGCTGTAAGAACTTTCTGATTTAACAACTGATGCTACACTCTCCACAGGAAAAGATCTGTGGTCATATAGGCCCTATCTGAAATGGCATGCAGAAGGATATAAGAGCTTGGCCATCAGCTCTTACTCAGATTGGCAATTCACCCTTTTGCAGTAAGGTTATGTACTAAGAAAACTGATACACTGAATGGGTTGGGCCAGGGCTCCACACCCTGATGTGGAGTCAGGCTGTAGCCAGCAGCATCACTAAATCCCCTGATGTTACTACTGAAAGTCAAGCCAGGGTGTAAAATTCACACTCTGGCATTGAACTTACTTGGTAGAAGTTTTGCTGTAGTGCCAAAAAGACTAAGGCTTTTTGAGGAAACTGAGAGACTGTACAGCGTTGCTAGGATAGGACTTCTCAGGAGGTAATTGCTAGATGATCTCTGCAGAAACGCAGCCTACTCAGTCCCTTACACAAGGATGCTGTGGAACTTCCCTGGCACCTGGTACTCCTTCACACATAACTTGAGACTTTTTGCTCACTGTAGGTTCTCAAAGTGGCACAAACGCAACAAAGATATTCAGAGGTTGACACTGATCTTTTAAGGGAGCTGCCCTATAGACACTAGCTCCAAATCTGGCATTTTTTGCAGACATTTCTAATGTGCTCCGAGTCTGACTGTCAACACACAGCAACTGGCCATTAATGTTCCTAGTGGCTGGATGTATTTTATATTTTACTTTTTCTTAACACAGTTCTAATGAAAGCTTGCACAACAGTCTTATCAACATAAGATGAAGAACACATGGAATTAAGACAAATCCTCACTGATATGGTTCAGTACAGCTGCTGTGAATGGCCCCCAGTTTCAAGGGTACTACTCCTTACCCTACCAGGACTTCTAATCATAAGTTTATGAGGCTGTGTCCAGTCAAAGGTAGAGGCCAACCCTTTCAATAATTCTTTCCTTTCTACTTTGCCAGTGATCTCAGTTTGGCTACAAAATCCACTGCCAGAGTTGGGGAAAACTGGTTACTAAACAGAGGTTGAAAAACAAAACTGCTCTCAATTTAGATATTTGAAGAGGTGATGATAGACACATACATATATGCCAGTAAAGGATACTGAACATTTTTCTTGAGTGATTCTTAACTTTGGAGGAGCTGGCATCATTCTCAACCAGCAGATTTATACATAATATTCCGTCAGTTTGTAACAAAATCCTAATTTGCAATCTGCCAAGTACTGGGTGAGAGACAAACCTCAAATGTTTTTTCATATTATTTCTAAATCTGTTCTTGCTTTAGTTTTGTTTACAAGATAACATTTTGTGAAGTTCTCGTTCCCTGTTGAAGGAATTCCTGCATATCAAAGTGTGAAAATATGGACTAATGACAGCTCCCTATATTATATTATTATTATATACTAATAGGATGCTCATTTACAAGTGGTGTGGTTTGGTAACTGGGTGGAAGGCTCAATTGTACATGTAAGTTACATAAGAATTACATGAGCCTTGCAAATTATTTTACATTGCATTGAGGGGGGGGAAAAATTATTCAGCCCCATAAATTTTGAAAAGTTTTTTGTTTGTTTGTTTTATTTTAATAAAAAGGTTCCAGATAAACAAACTTCTAGATAAAACAGCTTTAGCATTACCCAAAGAATTAATACATTGTGCAGACAGCACTAGGTAACCTCTTTCCCCCTCCCTTCAACTACTTTTCAATCTTTTCCAAGTCCACCACGTGTAGGAAAAATTGTGCTGCAGATTAAGACAAGGAGGCCAAAGTTTCCTGTAATATACTTGCATTTCTCATACTACGGTCAGTTCCTAAGTGCACTGCCACCCACAGAAGAAAGTGTCAACACTTTCTGAGCAGCATTTTAAGAAATTCCCTACAGGGACAGCTGGAACAATACCCATGTATTGTGCAGAGGCCAATGACATGCACTGCCAAAGTGCTAGGACTCTTGCAGTGGGTAGATTCTAATATTTCTAGGCTGATTAGTGTTCAATGGAAATACAGTAGCTTTTTCTACAGTGGTCTTTTTCGAAGACTACAGCACATGCAGCATTCAATATCTATTTGATGCACGAACTTAAATATAAGTTTTGGAACTCGACTGATTCCCTAAGTTACTTCTGCAAACAAAAGTGAGAGGAATTCTAAATAAAAACTGTTATTGGAAGAACATGTAGCTGTAGACAGTTCCTCTGTTTGAAATGCTGTCCCCAGAGAAGTTTACTGGAATTTTTTCATTGACTTCCCTACCACCAAGGTTGGCTTACTGTGTGAAATATGACATTATTTCTATCACAGGCAATTGGCTTCCTGATCATGTTTGGAAATTTCTAGAGTCTGAACTACAGTGTTATATCTGCAACGTGGCTATACCAGAGAAAACTGGGCAGACATGATTCAATCACCAACTACTAGAATTTAAAAAAAAAAAATAAAAATCTTTCCACTTCTCTGTGCTGAGTTCAAATGCCTCATATCAGAAGTATTGAAGACAAAATCTGTGCAACGCTGTTCCTTCTTTCATTTTAAAGAGTATTAAATTTTGCCAATAAAGCAGAACTTCTTTAGAAGTTATGGATATATAATACCCTCATTCAGTCAATATGAATATGTATATATGGAGATGGTAGTGGTAGATTCTAAGAGTGTTGTACATTTCACAAGTAGCATCTCACCTATGCAGAGAATGAGTCTTTAGAGTAGTATTTTTAACACTTGAGTATGATCTGAATCAAATTTAATAATACTGTTTGTATTTAAAGAGAAAAATAACCTTTTAAATACCTGGACAGATCGAATGAAAATGTTATCACTGCAAATATGGCTGTGCCATCTTCCATGTTGTTATCAACAATGAGATCAAGTACAGTATCCATTAAGCCCAGAAAACAAACAGAAACTCCTTAAATAGCAAATAAAATACAGACAAAGATTTCCCTAGTTGCGATTTCAGCTCAAGCCAAATATTTTTATAACAACTGACTACACAATTCTTGGTCATGGATGATTCAGGGACATCACACTAAAATGCAAATGTGCACAGTAGTGTAGGCTGAAATAATACAATTAAATAAAATGGACACTCATTATTTGAACTGGAAATGCAATGAAGATTTAAATATTTCCTGCTTCAGAATGCGAAAGGTCAAAAGGTTCTGTGTCTTGCAGTGCTACGTACCATTAACTGATTGCTAGCATGAAGAGAGAGCTGGTAAAGATTTCTCTACGATTAAATCAGGTCCTTCTTTTTTGGCAGCCATGAAACTTTATTTTGCTATCCTTTAATACTAATGCTGAAATTTCAAAACTGGTAGGTCACAGAGAGCTGTGTTATAGGACTAATAAAAAACGACAGAGCAGTAATATGAGATATGAAAATCTCTAGACTTTTCCCCCCAAAAAGTACTGTCTATTGTAAAAAGGAGAGGTAAATCACTTTCCTCTGAATGAAAACCACAAATATATTTGTTATCACATATAAGATATTTCAATGTTTAAATGTTACTTTTTATCCCTCGGGGTTCCGTCCTGGAACAGGTGCTGTTCAATGTCACTTCATCAATGATTTAGACAGTGGGATCAAATGCACCCTCAGTAAGTTTGCCGGTGACACCAAGCTGAGTGGTATGGTGGACAGACCAGAGGGACAAGATGTCATCCAGAGGCACCTGGACGAGCTAGAGAGGTGGGCTCAAGCAAACCTTATGAACTTCAACAAGGTCAAGTGCAAGGCCCTCAACTTGGGTTGGGACAATCCTCATTATCAATACAGGCTGGAGGATGATGTGATAGAGAGAAGCCCTGCAGAAAAGGACTTGAGGGTATTCGTGGATGAAAAGCTGGTCATGAGCCAACAATGTGTGCTTGCAGCCCAGAAGGCCAATCACATCAAAAGAACTGTGGCCAGCAGGTCGAGAGAGGTAATTCTTCCCCTCTACTCTGCTCTGGTGAGACCCCACCTGGAGTACTGTGTCCAGCTCTGGAGCCCTCAGCACAAGAAGGACATGGACCTTTTGGAGCGGGTCCACTGGAGGGTCACAGAGATGATACAAGGGATGGAGCACCTCTGCTATGAGGACAGGCTGAGAGAGCTGCGGTTGTTCACCTTGGAGAAGAAAAGGCTCCAGGGAGACCTTACAGCAGTCTTCCAGTACCTGAAGGGGGCCTCTGAGAAAGCTGGGAAGGGACTGTTTGCAAGGGCATGTAGCGATAGGACGAGGGGCAATGGCTTTAAACTAGAGCAAGGTAGGTTTAGAGGAGACATTAGGAAGTAGTTCTTTACAATGAGGGTGGTGAGACACTGGAACAGGTTGCCCAGAGAGGGGGTGGAGGCCCCATCCCTGGAGACATTCAAGGCCAGGCTTGATGAAGCTCTGAGCAACCTGATCTAGTTGAAGATGTCCCTGCTCACTGCAGGGGCGTTGGACTAGATGACCTTTAAAGGTCCCTTCCAACCCAACACATTCTATGATTAAAGTGCTAATTTAAAGAACAAAAAACAAAAATAAAATCACAATATAATTAAATGGAAAAGTGTTTCCTAACTTTTCATACATCATCCAGAAAACTGTGACAAAAATCACTTTGACCCATTTGGCCAGTGGAAGAAGCTGACAGGATCTCAAGCCACAGTAACTGAATACCAGAAGGATTTTTTCCTCAGAGCTTCTAATCTCACAAAATACAGTCAAAATGAGCAAGTGCACATGGTTATTCAGCATGAAAATAATCTAGAACCATCATATATATTAACACAGAAAAGAAGGATGATGTTTCATTTTAAAGAATGGTGTGTCTCCGAAAAGACATTTACTTACAGAAAACAGGATGCTCCAGGAAGACTAAGTCAAAGACATACTGCAATTTGCTTTTACCGTATGGAGCTGGTGATTCCCATTACCAACAGAGGTGCTTCATAAAGACCCTCCATCAGAAATAAACTTGCAGTGATTAACAACAGCTGCACTCACCTCCCCCCAGCTGTGCCAAACAGACCTCAATCCATCTAGAACAAGAGAAAAGCTATGTTTTATGTTTAATCCACCATAATCAGAAGGGTTTAGGTACTATGAGTGGCATACCAGCATCTTAAGACAAATGTATTTTGTTGTATGTCAGTCTAGCAACTTTCTCCTTCTTTTCATTATCTCTCATTTGAGCACAATAGGTACTTATTTTTTCCTGCTTCCATGTAAATCTCATCTAGGGTCCTTTCCAATGATATAATGTGTTTTGAAAGCTTACTTTTCTTTGGCTAGTTTTTTTCTTGTCCTGCCTACCACTATGTAAACAAGGTAAGCTCTCGGACTTATGGAACTAAATGATTTACATCAGGACAAGAGAAAGAATAACGAGAACCTTAGATTTGGTGCATATGATTTGTTCTCTGATCAAAAGAATAATGCTTTAATTAGGCTCAAGATTTGGGATGACTGACTTTTTAATTTCAGTGAGAGTCNTGAACAATGTGTTGTTAATTTCAGACTTTAGTCAGTTAGACGAGGCCCAGCTAAAAAATAAAATTCCAAATTAGAAAATTGGTTCGATTTTACCTCAAACCAGGACACTTATGGAACTAAATGATTTACATCAGGACAAGAGAAAGAATAACGAGAACCTTAGATTTGGTGCATATGATTTGTTCTCTGATCAAAAGAATAATGCTTTAATTAGGCTCAAGATTTGGGATGACTGACTTTTTAATTTCAGTGAGAGTCTGCTCTGAAGAAGGAGTCTGCTTTGTTCCTGAAGTAAGGATTTTAATTGTCCTTCGTTTTCTTTTCAGAATAAATGTTAACACAAAGTTGACCAATTAAATTCTGAGGTCTTCTTTCCGTAGACAGAAGGTGGGAATTCTGTACAGAGAGTTTATCCTATTCCCTGGAAAAGTTGCCTCACTTTCACATGATATTATATTTCTGAGTATAAGTTAGGGTCCGTGTAGATAAATTTCCGAGGTGGTCTGAGGCAAGCATTTTTACTCAGGGAGATTTACCATGACTTGTAAGTCCCTGTGAACTCAGACAAACGCATCTGAGATTCAGTTTTTCATTTACAAATGAGAGGAGGGAATGCTGCTTCCCTGTCCTACAGTGGCGTCAAGTATGTAAGTTCTTTAAAGTCTTCAAAACTGGTCCATCAGTCATTCTGTAGCAATGTGGGCTATATAAATAACACATCTAGATACTGAGAATGAAAAGATGGAGTACAACACTTCAAAACTGGGGAGATTAGTTTATATTTTGTAATCAATGTAACAACATGGTAAACTCTTCTCTGAACAGAATTAGTATTTCCATTCTTAATTCATACTTGAAAATACGTTCACTTCATCAAAAAAATATGAACTGGAAAAGATGCTTGATAATAAGGACAATTTAAAACCTACATTTCACTGAACACATAACATTTTACCCCACTTGGAATATCAGTTTTCATAGTCTTTCCAGCCAGTGTACATTTTTATTTAAATTGAATTGAACTATTTAGCCACATGTGCATGCCAGTTTAAATAGTGCTGTTTGGAGAACATTATTTTCACCTTTATTGGACAAAAAGTATCATAGGATGTTGCCTTCCCCTGGAAATTGAACCCAGTTGGAAATAAATGAACTGGGATACAGCCAGGCCTGGAAACTGTAAAATAAAAATCTACTTAGCAGAGAGGTGGACATCTTAAATGCTGCAATAGTTATCTTGCAAGAAGATGGAATGTTTTCTGGGACTATATCCCATGAAAATATCTGAACTTTGCAGAATTCATGTTATAACTCTGTATGCTTACATAGTTAGAGTAGGTTCTAATAGCATCAATTTCATGTTAATTGGATAACATATTTCTTTCATACTGTATCTCCTACAGCATCCAACCACAATTAGTGTCCCACTACAATATATTCTGTGTACTGAGAATGTAACAGACAGTTCTAGCCTCATGGTTTGCAGACTACATACACAGAACATGAGGAAAAGATATGTATCATCACCATCCTTATTTTGTCTGTAAATTAAGTTCAGAGGGATTTGGATAAAGTGCTAGATAGTTGCCTACATCTATAACAAAACTAATAATTCAGTATAGGTCTCTATACTTCCACACACTCCAAGGAAATCTTCAAACAGCAGAAGCCACAAATTTCCCTGCAGAGTCTTATGAATAGGTAATATGAAAAATATGGACAACATTAGAAGAATTTCACAGACGAAAAGTAGCCCATAGAACTATTATTCCAAAAGCTTGGAGAAACACGAAATACTTATAGCAAGAATACATGCGCTTCCTGAAAAAGAGAAATATTTTCTTTATAAATGATATCAAGTGCTTCACACCAAGCAACATTCTTCTCCATTCTTATCCTATTCAAATATGAAAACACGATTCAGTCATCTGAAATACTCTATTTTTAATACCTGTATTTATTTGATGATGCAATCTATGAGAATATGCACGCTCTTGCCACTTAAAGATAATACTTTCTGTTCTTTTTTTGTTTGTATTTAAATGTTTCACAAAACAGTTAATTTTGACAGCTCACCTAGTATAAAGTATGTGCCCTCATTGTACTGGTGGTAAACCTGGGATAAACAGCCTATTCACCAGAGGAAGCTTATGAGTGTACTCGCCCAATGTTATTGTATCATCACGACCTTGACAATAACCTTCCAGTGGACACTATAGTTATATCTGTACTGATAAATCTGAGAGTGCCATCATATAGTCCGTTCTGGAGATTTCTCATCAGTATGGTTAAATTGTTAGAAGACAGTTTTGGCCCAGGACAGCTAGTTCTCTCATTCTAAATGCCACACTTTCCATGAGACATCCTGTGGCTGACAAAGTCCTAGGTCTATGACCCTTTCGGAAGATGCAAGTTACACTATTATGCCAACAAAAGTTGGAGTTTAGTTATCTAAGCTGCAAGTTTCTTAGATTACTTGTCTCTTAAGATATTTCAGTTTTTCATTGCTGCTTTCTACTACTTAAAACTTTGTGTCCAGATCATGTAAAACAGTTCATGTCAGTGGGCAGTTTTATCCCGGAGTAATCATAGTGAGTTAAAGAAAGCTTGTCACAGATTTCAGAGTAAGTCAGTGAAGATTGCTTCCAAGATCCGTTGTCTAATTTTTTTTCTGCCCTAAATCTGTAAAAGATAACTGTTATTACTAATGTGGATATCTTTCAATTTCCTGTCAACTGCACAAAACTGTCAGAAAACTATTAACAAGTAAAATGCTAGCTTTAAGAGAGTGATTTTTGGAGCTGTGGTATTTTTTCTTTCTTTCCTTCCGTATTTTTTTTTTTTCGAAGGCTTTAGGTTTTCAGTTCTTGGCACCCACCTCTGGCAGTATGTGGACAATGTGACAGGTGATATTTGTCTTCAAGAAGAGAAACTGTATCCTTCCTAGTGAGCACTGTGTGATGGGTTGACCCTGGCTGGGCACCAGGCACCCACTAAAGCCATTCTATCACTGCCCTCCTCAGCTGGACAGAGGAGATGAGGAATGGAGGTTGTGGTCAGCTCATCATATGTTGTCTCTGACGCTCCTTCCTCCTCAGGAGGAGGATTTCTCACACTCTTCCTCTGCTCCAGCGTGAGGTCCTCCCATGGGAGGGAATTTCTCTACCACAAACTTCTCCAACATGAGTCTTTCACACAGGCTGCAGTTCTTCAAGTACTTCTCCAGTGCGGGTACCTTCACAGGGTGCAGTCCTCAGGAACAAACTGCTCCAGCGTGGGTCCCACATGGGGTCACAAGTCCTGCCAGCAAACCTGCCCCAGCATGGGCTCCTCTCTCCATGGGTCCACAGGTCCCATCAGGAGCCTGCTCCAGCATGGGCTTCCCACAGGGTAAGAGACTTCTTTGGGCATCCACCTGCTCCAGTATGGAATCCTCCATGGGTTGCAGGTGGATATCTGCTCCACTATTAACCTCCATGGGCTGCCAGGGGACAGCCTGCCTCACCATGGTCTTCACCATGGGCTGTAGGGGAATCTCTGCTCTGGTTCCTCTGCTCTTCCACCTCCTTCTTCAGTGACCTTTCTGTCTGCAGAGTTGTTGCTCTCACGTATTCTCACTCCTCTCTCCACTGCTGCTGTTCCATACTGGGTTTTTTTGCCTTCTAAAATATGTTATCCCGGAGACGCTACCACTACCACTGATGAGCTCGGCCTTGGCTGGCGACAGATCCCTCTTGAAGCCAGCTGGCATTGGCTCTATCAGATATGGGAAAAGCTTCTAGCAGGTTACAGGATCATAAAATCATAGAATAGTTTGGGTTGGAAGGGATCTTTAAAGGCCAATTAGTCCAACCTCCCCTCCAATGAGCAGGGACATCTTCAACAAGAACAGCCACCCTTGTAGCACCCCTGCCACCAAAACCTTGCCACGTAAACTCTATAGACACTGCCACCACTTCACAGAAGGGTAGCAAGAGTAGGACACTTACATTCCTCAAGGAATAGGTAGACTACCAATCAGCTTCCTCAGAAAACCAGGGTCACCACCATCAGTTTAAAAGCTCACATGAGACATTCCAGAAAATAAGCTTGACTTGAAACTACCTTTTCTCATCTCTACATCCCTGAGGAGATTTCAGCTCAGGAACACTGCAGGCTCAACACTGTCTGCTTAAAAATATTCCAGTGGACACTACTTAACAGCCTTCTTCATATTTTCAGCTCATGATGATTTTATTAAATATATCAACACACTGTTCTCCCAGAGGCCTCAAAGTCATCTAGAAGGCCCTTCAAAAGACATGTTCAGTTGAATGCTTAAGGCTGCAAACATGACTCATCCTTTAATATTTACTACTACTCCTGCAAATATTCATTAAAAAAAAATCCAAAAAAAAGTTCCTGTGGTATTCTTTGGCTCTTGCTTTTTTACATTTTCAAAATTTCAAGATACTTCCATTAGAAGCACCTGATGATCCCTATGGAGGGCTGTTCCCAGCAGCATGTTTTTAACAGACATAGGAAAAAGGCAAGTAATTCCAAATATAGCAAAATCTGTATGTTGCCTGTATCCCCTTAAGATGAAGGAATGAATAGGTGTAAGTGGCACTACTAATACTGGGTCATTAAAAACCAAGACAATCCTAATATGTGTTGCTGAGCTTCTGATGTGTTTTGAAAAGCTAAGAATGGAGAAAATGAAGGATTAGTTTTTATGAGTCCCCATGGCATGGATCTATGTGGAACTAACTTTTTACACTGTATTTTTTTAAGATTTTACACAGTAACTAGAAGTTACAGAAGAGGAAAGAAAAAAAATGTTATAGGAAACCTTTCTCTCAATGAGATTCCACAGTTGCTGTCTGAGGAAAGCGTAGCTCAGATAAAAAATTAATTTACTTCAATATTGTATCCACAAAGAATAGCTTGTCTGATATTATACATGCATACAGTCTCCTGGAAACGTACTTTGTCCCAAAGGCTGTCTGTGGCAGTGATATTCAAATTGTTCCTTGCAAACATATTCAAATTAAATCAATAAATAAAGTGTATTTAAAGGTATGACAGGAACATTTTCTATTTTGGAACATTTTCTATTTTAGAACATTTTCTATTTTAGAACATAAATTGGGACCAGCAGTTAATTATGCCTCCCAATCATCCTTTGGACATTTTGTAAAACTCTTATCTTTGAAAATTAAGTGTGAGATTTTTCAAGCATGGATTTATTAATAAAGTGCCCACATTCACGCACACAAATGTGAGGGAAATTCTGGTTCCATTGAAGTCAAGCAATTTCCATCAAATGCCATTAATTCCAGGAGGTGAAAAATTATTCTTTCCCAGTAAATTCTCCCAAACCAGTTAAACTAGAGGATCTCTCAGACCTCAGTAGAAGAGAAAACCAGAACAACAGTGGAAATGCTAATCAGCTGCATCACAGCATTCAAGGTATGATGAATATGAAATTTACTACAGGTCGTAGTAAGTTTGCAGTTTTCACTTCAATTGCCAATACATTCAGATGAAAAGTCCACCTCTAAAGTGGAATTGATTTTTCTTGCATATGGGTTCCAGATTTCTTGTGATGAAAAAACCCAACAGGTTAATAATAATAATAATAAAGGAAAAAAAGATAGGTTTAGATTCTGAGAAGGATTCAGGGGATGTTCAGATTTATCAAGAAAAAAAATCAAAATACACTTATATTTTCAAATATTTTTCTCATTAATATATCATTCTAATACACTTTAGTCATGAAGTGAGGATACTGATATCCTTACAATGCAGTGACAGTTGCATCATGGCCACAACCTATCCATGAAATACAAATCAGCTTTTCATAAAACTAGAAAGTATGGAACTGCTTTGACAAGGTACATTATATGAAAAGTCCATGGTGATAATCTGCAAACCAAACAAGTCCTATATGGACTTTGCCAAGTTTTTTTAGTAAGAAACACAATAAAGGAAAGAAAGGAAAGAAACGAACCTGCTCTGGTGAGTCTCCAGCTGGAGTACTCTGTCCAGCTCTGGAGCCCTCAGCACACAAGAAGGACATGGACCTATTGGAGCGGGTCCAGAGGAGGGTCACAAAGATGATCCGAGGGCTGGAGCACCTCTCCTATGAGGATAGGCTGAGAGAGTTGGAGTTGCTCAGCCTGGAGAAGAGAAGGCTCCGGGGAGACCTTATAGCAGCCTTCCAGTACCTAAAGGGGGCCTACAAGGAAGGGTGGAGAGGGACTCTTTATCAGGGAGTGTTATGATAGGACACAGCGTAACAATTTCAAACTAAAAGAGGCTAGATTTAGATTGGATACCAGGAAGAAATTCTTTACTGTGAGGGTGGTGAGACACTGGAACAGGTTGCCCAGAGAGGGGGCGGAGGCCCCATCCCTGTAGATATTCAAAGCCAGGCTGGATGAGGCTCTGAACAACCTGATCTAGTTGAAGATGTCCCTGCTCTCTGCAGGGGGGTTGGACTAGATGACCTTTGAAGGTCCCTTCCAACCCCACACATTCTATGATTCTATGATTTTATTCAATGAGTAGAGTAGACACCATTCAACATAAGTCATTGTGTTTTGAATGGAATCAAAAGTGGTTATCAGCAAGAAAAATAAGTATGTTAAAAGTAACTTTGAGACAGCAGTGCAAAGATTTGCAGGCTGACTTCCTACCTGGTGCACAGGAAATACTGTCTTGCTACGAAATATTGTCAGCGTACTCAGAAGTGACAGTGGAGAGCAGTCTGTGTCCAGACTGCAGCTTCTCTCCTCAGTAACTCCTGCACAGCTGCTTTCCTCCTGAAGAAGTCCATGGATGAAAGGAAACATGGACATTCATACATGTATTGTGCTAGGTATCTGGAAAGTATTTTAAGATTAGTTTTTCAATTCTTTCTTAGCCCAGCAGGCAATTTGTACATGCTGTTTCTGTACCTGCTTTATATGTAGGCCTTCAAGCAGTGCGCAATTAAATGATTACTCAGTCTTTCTGAGTGTGTCACTGACAATGCCTTCAGCAGCACCCACTTACATTCCCTGCTCCAATCAGTATTTTACATAGCTATATCAAATAGATACATTAGTTATAATTAAAAATCTNAAAGAAATGCTGTATAAATGCCCCATGTCTCTAGCTTTTTTTTTTTTTCCTTTTTTTTTTTTTTTTTTTTTTTTTTAATCAGCTTACTAGAACACCATTAAGAATAGGAAGCATCTTAAGCTAAGACAGAGGAACAAATGTGAATGTCACCCAAAGAAGCACCACCAGGAGAGCTGAACAGTTCTAAGGGCTGAGGGAAAAGCTATTTTTTGACTTCCTCCAGTGACTAAGTAACTGAATTAAGTAACTGGGGTAATTAACTTTCAGTAAATTACTGAAAAGTAACCTGCCATTATACCTCAACACTGGAGGCCCGAAGTAAGTTACTTCTCCGTTTCAGCATCTCAGTCAGGTGACCCTAATTGTTCGATTTATGTTGGCTTAAGCATGCCTTGGAAGAATAATAACTAGCCCAGGGAATTACAGAAAGTGAGAATTAATAAGTGAAATCTCTATGGACAGTGCTACTAAATGAATGAATAAAATAACAGTGTAACCGGCAACAAAATGAGAATGGAACTGCAGGAGAATTGCAGAGGGTAAGAAGAAATAATGACACTAAATGATCCTCCTTTCTTATCTTTCAAAATGCCATATGATGACAAGATTCTTCAGTGTTTTATACAGATTTCTAAGGAATTGTGATTCCAACTGGCTTGGGTATTTATCTCCAGCTCCTTGAAAAACGTAGAAGTGTCTGAAATGTCATCCAAATGTCAGCTGAACACAACTCAAATAAGTGATGTCCAATTTCAGCTCTCAGCTAGATTGCAATTTTTCATTTCAGGCAGAAGCTTGCATGAAGCTTGAAAAAAAGGCATAAAAGTAGAAAAAAGTCTGTCTTATTCCAGAGATAAAAAGTTGAGGGGTTTTTTTAGATGAAGATATGTCAATTTAGCTTTAAAATTTGATATATTATTGAATCAATAATTCTCTACTCATGAGAGTTTAACCAGACTCACTGACAGAGAATACAATGCAGGAGGAAAGCCCAATAGACTCAAGCTGCTCATGCAAGCAAAAACATTTGGGATTTTCTCTGCTCCATCCCTCACTACTCATTAGGGAGGAGAGATGAGGGCAAAGAAAACCTCTACACCCCACACAGAGCATGTCTGAAAGATGGCCACCCTTGCTGCTGAGAGGTATGAGGGGAAGGATAGGCAGACTGTATTTCTCCTCATCATTCTAAGCCGTGACATGAACTGATGTAATCTTTCCCATAGGCCTCTAGGGTTCAGAATGAAAGATTGAAATTTCCATCTGAAATTTACGTATCTGTATCAAAAGAAATTATCAATGCCCCAATTATTTTTAATCATATGACACAGTGCTGTGAAAGAAACAATTGGGTCATCTAGAATCATGATTTAAACTCTCACATTGTACAGTCTTGGTTGCAACTGGGTTTTCCTCAGATTTCCCCCCTTCTCAATTTATGTGCACTAAGAAACAGCTAACTTAAAGTCTTGACTTCACCCACTCACAGTGTTTCTCTGTTACTACAGTAGTAACAATGAACAGATGAAAAAAAAAAATCCTTTTCCCAACAGGTCACTCTCATATTATACTCCAGAGGGCACCCATGAATGAATGGCAAATGGCCATTCAGAGAGTTGCCAAATACCATTAATCAATGAACCAATGTGGCAACATCGAGCTTTGTGACAAGCATGATTTATTCTATTGTTTCGTAATCAACCTCATCTATGGACATTCTGAAATTCTTATAAATCCAAGAATTATTGTTAGTCTTTTGGAGCAGAACAGTATGAGAATGTCTCACTTAATAATCACAAATTGCTCTTTTCTTCACTCAAAGAGGTAAGCATTTCATGATTATTTGAGAGAACAGATTATGTCAGCTGGACCTAACAGTGCATGCTTTGTCTCATTGAATACTAGCTTCCCTCAACAAACCCTCCCAAAACTCCATCCGATCTTCACATTGGAAGTTGCTCACTAGGAGCAATGGATAATACTGTCATTCATCTACTGTCTAATTCAGATTTAATAATTAGAATGACTTACGCCCCAATTAAAGGGCAATGTTACTTCCGCTGTTTATTGTTCCTGTGATTTACAATTTAGTACTATAAAATGCACAAAGTTAAAAAAAAAAAAAACAAACCTTTCTGGTCAGTATGCAATAGTTAGTGGATTACTTCATACTTGACCTTATCATTTGAATGAAGACAAATTATCCATTTGATGAAGGAAGGAGTGAATCATTTTGTCTGTTTTAGAATATGCACACTCAAAAGTCTTAAAATATTCTGAATTTATGTTGAGACAAGAGCTGAGAACAAAACTCTCATTTATAACATTTCAGATTGCAAAGTAGAAAGCTATAAAAACTAGATGCTTTCAAAGGCTAAAAATCTAGATCACAAAGAAAATGGACACGTCAGTACAAAACAGCAGAACTTGTTCAGATAATTCAAACATAGTTATGGAATGGTAAATTAGTCGATCAAATGAAACTGTTCTTTCTTGACAAAAGGAAATGCTTTCCCCTGTTTTCAGTGGCTCAGCTTTTCTTTTTAGCTTCTTTATCAATGCCCATATTGCTATAATAATTCTTGCATTATTCAAAATATTATTTTACTTCTCCAATCACTTGCTGACATAAATTGAAATGGATATCCACCTGTTATGCAAATTAGGATTGTAAAATTGCATGAATCTTCCTTTCAATATTCTATATTTTGCTAGTTAAAAGATCTCTGTAGTTATTCCTACATCCTATAACAAGTCTTGAGGTTTGAGGAGATAAACACTGTACAGCAGAGGTAGATGAAGAGACTTTTGCCTGACAGCAACTTGAGCTAGTGAGGCTGGCTGCTACAGCAAGGTGTTGGTGACCTCAGGTCAGATAATGAACAGTCATGG
The DNA here is from genome assembly GCA_013400135.1 of Rhinoptilus africanus. Taxonomy (NCBI): domain Eukaryota; kingdom Metazoa; phylum Chordata; class Aves; order Charadriiformes; family Glareolidae; genus Rhinoptilus; species Rhinoptilus africanus. The sequence continues at coordinate 151,798 of VXBO01013653.1, forward strand.
TGTCATTTGCAGAATTGCAGTCTAAGTTAAGAAATTTGCCTCCTGGTTATCATATTTACGCAGCCTGTGTAGTTTAAGTCACATATTGTAAGCATGGAATTATGCATTTTTTTCCCTCTCTGGGCCCAAACTATTCTGCAAACAGCTAGTTTAGTCTGCTGGTTTTCTCAGTCCAAATAACAGAAAAATGTCAGAAAGAAAGACTTTGCCAAACTGAAAAAACCTCCTCCGTTTATCAACTTCCAGTCCCATGCCTCAACCATAAGATGTCCTGCCAACTAAATAGTAAAAAAAGTTGGTCATGAGGCAGAAAAATGTAACCTATAATTGCACTTTTAGAAATAGGTAGTAGTACAAAAATTGTATGGATTTAAACGTTGTGTTTGGGGTAGAACAAGCTGTACTGAAGGATACAAAAAGCATTTTTAACATTTGAAATTGATTAGCTTGTAAAATTATTTAGACTGATGTTACTACTTTCACAATTTATTCTTTTTTATTGCTCTCCACCTTTTCTCCCCTACTTCTTTAGTAAATTTACATCATTATGAAAGGGAATTGGAAACTTCAGCACCTATTCTAATGATACTGATTAAGTTACTATTTTACTATAACTGTACCAAATTCCTCTCTTATCAATAATTTCTGTTCCCTTAAAGCTCTTTTTTTTTTTTTTTTTTTTCTGTTTTCTTATAACTCCAGATTATTTTAATCTGTTTCCCTTTGTGGAACAATAGTTCCTTTCTTCCATGTGGAAATCTATTGTTCACAGGTTTCAAAACCATGAAGTATGAACATCATGGGACTAAGTTTTTTTAAACATTACCTAAGAATCTTTACAAAAGGTACTATTTCTCTGCACTTTTGCACTTGTACAGTCCAGCTCATGGTATAGCTTATTTGAACAACATTGCTTATCAATCCTAAGTAGGTTTACAGGGCATTTCTGTGAAATTCTACTTGTTATGTCACAATTAGTGGTATGTTTTCTCAGACGTTTGACAAAACTCTTTAAGTGCTGAAGATTTAACGGAATGTTGGACTCTTTATTTATTTATATATTGTTGAGAAAGCGTAGAATCTGCACTTACTCTGCAGAACAGATATGGTTCCTGGTATACCCTGAAGCTTGTGTCCCCAGCCTCACTCTGGCCATGTCTAGAGGAGACAGTGCTGGTGCACATGCTTCCCACACTCCGGTGTACCTCTGCGAGGAAGGAGTCACAATGCGTTTCCACAGTTGTGCCAATCCTGACAGCTCATCTGTGGACTGCAGGGTCTTAGTACACTTTGAAATGGAATAATTTCTTCAGGGCTTCACAGCTCCACTGAACTACCTTTTTCTTAAATCTGGGCTATTACAATCAGCACTGGGTTTCTGAAGATGAGAAGTAACTGCAAGGATATTACAAAAGAAAGGACAAGTATCACAGATGAAAAAATGCCTTACTTTCATACAAAGAATCCAGGGGGTCAATTCATTGCCTAAACATAGGTTTTTAACTCTCCCTGAGATGTTCTGGGCTGCCTGAGGCAGCCTGAGGCAACCTGAGGCCACCAGATGCAGCACAGAACATGCAGAAAATTTCTGCCCTTTGGAGCAGCAGCTGAGAGCCAGACAGGATAGCTAGGGGCAGGAAGTGCCTATATTTGGGGAATGAAATCAAGCATACAATGCTGGTAGACACTCCATCAGTGTCTAATAGAGATAGAATAAAAACTAAGCTTTATAAATCATACTGTGTCACTATTAAAACAAATAAATAGAAAATTTGGGCTGATTTGTGCTTTGAGAACAATGTAGGTTGCAAGGAGAGAGGTAAAAACCCAGAAGAACTCACCTTCGGAAATTTGAAGGAGGCAGAAAAAGGTAGAGTAGGTCATGGTCTTTTTGTTCCTTATTATCTTGATCTGGTTTTTCTTTTTTAAATTAAAGTTGGTTTCAGTGAGACATCCTGTGTGATGAACAATTCTGATTAAAATAAATGAAATCCTGAAATTTTATCCCTCCAAGGTATTTTATAGTTCCTGTTATATATATCCTCTTTTTCTGTCTTGATTTCAAATGTACATTCAGAAAAAAAATCATTGAATTGGTATTTAGAAAACATTAAAAGCCTAAGTAGAGCATTGGCGATATATGGGGTAAAAATAGCAGAATCACAGAACTGCTGAGGTTGAAAAGGAACTCCTGAGATTGACTAGTCCAACCCTTGCCTACTCAAGCAGGATAAGCAGGTTGCCCAGGACCATGTTCAGTCTGTTTTGCATATCTTCATGAATTAAGACTGCACATGGGCATCCTGTTCCAGTGTTTGATCACTCTTATAGTAAAAAAAAAAAAAAAAAAGTTTTCTTGTGTTTAGATGGAATTTCATATGTTTTAATTTGTGCCCACTGCCTCTTAAGGGGCACCACTGAAAACAGACTGGCTACCTCATCTTCATTTTGCCCCATTGGGTACTCAAATGCATAGGTAAGATCTACCTGAGTCTTCTCCATTCCAGGATGAACAATCACAGGTCTTTCAGCCTCTTCTCATAAGACAGATATTTCAGCCCTTAATCACCTTCTTATCCCTTTGTTAGACTTAATCCAGTATGAACCTACGTCTCTTACACTGGGGAACCCAGCACTGAACTCAGCACAACAAATGTGTCTCACCAGTGCTGAGATGAGTGCAAGGGTCACCTCCCTCAGTCTTCTGGCAATGCTCTGCCTAATGCTGCCCAGAATGCCACTGGCCTTCCTTGCTGTGAGGGCACATTGCTGGTTCATTGTCAGTCTGTTGTCTGTCAGGACACCAAGGTCCACCTCTGCAGAACTGTTTTTCAGATGGTGAGTCCAGAGCCTGTACTGGAACACGGGGCTATTCTTTGCCAGGTGCAGACTTCGCTTTGTTGGATTTGATCAGATTGCTATAAATTCTCCAGCCTGTTGAGGTCCCTCTGCATGGGCAGTACCCATCTGGTGTATCAGTCACTTTTCCAAGTTTTATTGATTCCTATAGTGCACTGCTAATGACTGGTCTCCAATTGGTCTTTGTGCCACTGATGACAACCCTCTGAGCCCAGTTATTCAGCCAGTTCTGAGTTCATCGGAATGTGTACTTACCTAACGCATATTTTGTCAGCTTGCCTATGAGGATGGTATTGAAAACTCTCAAAAACCTCACTAAAGTCAAGATGAACAACATCCAATGCTCTCCCCTATCCATCAAGCTAGTTAGCTCATAGCAGAAGGCTATCAGGTTACAAAAGCATGATTTCCCTGCTGTAGATCCATTCTGACTGCTCCTGATCACCTCCTTGTCCTTCATGTGTATGGACATGGGCTCCAGGATTACTTGGTCCATCACCTTTTTAGGAGTTAAGTACAGGCTGTCCAGGCTGTGGTTCCCTGGATCTCCCTTCTGACTCTTCTTGAACATACATGTGACATTTATGTTCTTCCAGTCTTTGAGAACCTCTCCTGATTACCATGACCTTTCAAAGACAGTTGAGAATGGCCTTCTAGTGACATCAGCCAGCTCCCTCGGCACTTGAGGGTACAGCTTGTCAGGCCACGAGAACTTATCTATGTTAAGTTTGTTTTAGTGTTTCCTAATATCATTCTCCTCCATCAAGGGCAAGTCTTCCTTGCTCCAGACTGATGACCTTTTGATTTACTTGTAGGTGATCTAGCTACCTAGTATTATTTCATGTCATGGGAATTTTTAATTGATATTTTCCATTTTTATGCACGTGTCAGAGACAGCTCTTGTTCAATAAACATGAACAACAAAAAACCTCATCAACCATGTAAATCTTCATGAAGTATAAGCAAGGTCGCAGTGTACAGAAGTGTTGGAAAAAGACAGAAAATAAATTATATCATTTAGGATATCCAAAATGCATAACGTAACTACATTTCAAAACCATTGTCACGTGTCTTTTGTTCTGTTGTACATTACTTTCTTTTAACTTTGCCTTTATAGCTCTTTTAGATTGAAATCATCTCATTATCAAGACAGATGTTTCAGACTATTTTTAAGATGGCAAATTACCTGCAAATGTATTGTAAATACTCTCTCAGTGTAAAGTGCTGGATAAACACAGTTGTGCGAAATTCATACTTTCTTGTCAATGTACAAAATAACATTAAGCTGTAAGCTACCGAAAGATTCTGAAACACCAGTAGATCAAATAAAGCCTGTCTTCTGCCAGACCATGTTTCCTTTAGCATACAATTTATACAAATAATGTTAGCAAATTTCAGCACAGTTGCAGAAGCATGAGGAAGAAGAAAAACTCCTCTTTGAGTATTATCATATTAAAATTAATTGGCTAAAAATTGCATTGTCAGGGGAATTTAAGATGAATCCAGATGGATCTGTCAGGTCCAAAACTGCATTCTGTCCAGTAAAATAGGAATGGGTTCTAACTCAGATAATTTAATTACAATTATGATGGCTTACAAGATCCATGGAACCATAAGTACAGTATACATCTGTTTTGACATCCATTTATATTTTTCTACTGATCTATGTTTTTTTAACAGTAAAATATATAAATTTGAGGAAAAGAAATAACATAATATGTAATGGCATTAATAGTTTTAAAGGGATTTATTTATAATCCCTTCAATATTACATCTTGAAAATAATTTAGTGATGAGTCAAACTGTCTCCAGTGTAAATCAGGAACCAAATGGCAGAAGAACTGGCTTTTTAGGGACTGGAAAACTTGACATATCTGAAAAGGCCTTCAAGGCCTGAATGGTGTGAATAATTTAGCTTGCAGCTGTTGTGGATCCGGTTGGACTGGCAACACTGAGTACTAGTGTAACCACCCTCTTCCCTTCTGATCTAATTCCTTTAACATCTGATGGATATCATTATAATGGGCCCCTCAAAACAGTTCTGTTTTCACTTAATCAAGCAAAAGCAGTCAAATGTTTCTCAGAGGACCCCAGTTATGCATTACCACCTATCTTCATGTTTTTGAGGCATTACTGAAGTTCAGAAATTCCCATCACATTTGCAACTCAGAGAGGTTACTCAGAGGGTTAGGTCTAGTCTTCTGTGAACTGTTACAAGTAAAAGCTGTAGCTGTAATTGTAATTCAAGGAGATCCACCACCTTCCATGTCTAATGTGGTAGCAACGCTCACTGGCTGCTAGCAAGGACTATGGTCTCCCCAGTATGCTCCATTCTGCTAATGCAAGTAGACAAAAAGAGCCAGTGTGTATCCCAGTCCTTTCCCCACCCTTCTGGTGTAACAAACAACACTATGACTAGTGCAATCTCCTTGTCTGTGCGAGCTCATGTCAGTGATGACTCCTTAAAGAGCTCTGAAGAGCCTCAAGACGGCACCTAGATTGGCAATAGACACCGTAACACCCTCGGCATTCAGCTCACGCAGGCATCTGGAGACTAGGCCAGCATATGCCTCAGGCCATGGAAATGCAGGCATCAGGTAGAAACCTTTGCTGAATAAAGAATGCAGCTGGAAGGGGGTATCTGAAGCTATAACCCTCAAGGCATGTTATGCAGACCTGAAGACCTAAAAAAGAGGGAGCATGTTCCATCCTTCCAGAAAAACAGGAAAGACTGGGGCAGCAGTTCTGTTCTGCCTATTCGTTAAAAATAGTCAATTTGCTGAAAAACTTTAATTGAAAAAATTACACTGAGAAAACTGCAATGTCTTGTATTCCCCCAAACATATACCTCTACATAGAAATACCTTTATGTGAGAAATACTTGTATGTGTGTTTCACTGTAAGGTGAAAAAGCTGGAAGATCATGTACCTAACTAATAAGTTATGGCTAATAAACACCAACCAAAACCACAGAATTTTTTAGCTGTCTGGCTTTATTAAAAATACTTAAATAATCCCCATCTTCCTTTAGCTAAAACTGGGAAGGACTATTTTTGTGATTTCTACTGGGTCTAAAAAACAAGACCTTAACTGAATGGATGTGGACATTACTTTGAGACTGATGTCTTACATTAATGGTCCAACACTTCTTTTGATAACAGTCCTTTCATCACCTCCAGTTTTCAAATTATACAAAAGTTCCATTTCTTTCATTATTTGGAGGAAGCTCTTGGCACTGGTCATGACACCACCATATATTCTTGCTATTGTTCTCATAAAAGTCTGTCCCAGGCGTTGTTATATTTTAAATCTAGGAAATACTTTTCTCAGGTAAGTTAGTAAAAACTTGGTGATATGTGTGATACATTTTCTAAGTGGTTTTTTTTTTTTCTGAATATATTGGAATTTTGCAGAAGCACATCAGGGTTCCTTATATATTCATCTTTTTAAATGAAATTCCTTCAGTGACTGAATGGGATCTGACATATATTTTATTTATTGTAATTCATCCTGAATTCATGGTGAATATCCCAAATACTCCCAATACTACCCTTTTCTCATAAATATCCTCTTTAATATTTTTAACTCTGACTCACCAGATACTGAAAGACTGAGTAAGGAGTGCTGAATGAATTCCTCTTTCATTATAGGAACAAAGATAAGTATACAAGAGTACTTTCAAATACATGAACATTAAGAAATAAAGATTTCCCCTGCAGAGAGAAGTTTCTGGGACATACATTGAATCAGGCTTCTTTTAAATTAAGGACTTTCCTTCAAAAAGGAAATGAACCTTGCATAACTAAACTGTGATTTAATCAAGCATTACTGACTAGCTCTAAGTGTAGGTAAAAAAACCTATATTTTCTTTTGGAAACAAGGACAAACTTATTAGACTTTCTACTCATAAGATATACTTCATAAGGCTAAAAAGCATCTAGATGTGTCTACAAACTCACAACCACCAGTCCATACCAGAAAAGTAAATTACTGTACAGATGCCTCTGTTGTAACCATTTCTTACATCAGAGCTGTAATGCTATTGGAACAACCTGATACCATTTTAAAGTATATTTTATTCACTGAATCATCAAAGTAAAAGAAGAAGGGAGACATAGGGTTATCACTTGTTTGTTTCCACCACCGTTCCCCCACCTCCTCCAAATAGTAACTTTGTCTGAAAATCAAGATGCCCTGGTATTTTTTTCCTTCATCATGACAAAATATACTTTTCTGTGTATACAGCTATTTGTCATAATTTTCATTCCTATATCAAGAAGAAAGGATCAGCTTTTCAAGGAGCCAAGGACATTGAATTTTCAACCAGCTCCATGGATAAATAGTTCTTTCTATAAAAATGTTCTAATTCCTCAGGTAGTTTTCCAAATAATTTATGTAATTTTCCAAACCATTTTGCTATGGAGGTCTCTTTGTTTTTAAAACATTTGTTTTCCAGATTGTCTGTGCTTCTATCTTGTCTTAAAACAAGCCAAAGTTTTTTTCATATTCTTTCAACATGCTCATCACTCCAATACCCAAGATAAAATGTCTTCTGCCAAAGGCATTCAGCGTTACAGAACTCAGCCTAAAGATCTCCTCTAACATATTTGTTGATGAGTTCAAGTTCCAATAAGTATCTCTCGGTAAATTATAATTTTATAAATACAATTTTTTTTTTTTTTTACTTAGAAATGTTTAGAAACCCGTTTAAGCTATGTGTTGTTCATTTTCAAAACAAGGAATAATCTCAGGCGATAGACACCTTGAAATCAAGATAGGTCAGTTAAAAAGAACAGAGAAAACCTACAATGACATTACATAGATGAAGACAGAAACTTATCTGGACTCAAATCCAGACATTGTTATGAATTAGGTATCTTAATACATTTTCAACCACTGATAAAATTTATTCTATGTACTGCAACTGATTCAGCTTTCCAGTCTTTAAATGCTTGTCTTGTTAGAAAAATATACAAAACAAGTTATTCCTGGCTGTGTCAGGGCTTTCATAGATATTCAACAACTGAATTTTGAAAAAATGATCTTAATGGATTAATTCTACAATGAAAGACTGAAATTAACCAATTTGGCCAAATTGTCAGATAATTTGATAAATTGCAGTTATTAGACACAAAAGTACAGAACACTACATTCATTTGTATTAAATATGTTGCCTCTATATTTGAGGGGAATTATAATGAAACAGGCATGCATTTCAGCATTATTAAAAGAAAGTTCTCAAGGTTTTGGTGGGTAATTGTCCTTCCAACTTTATCTCAGAATCAGCATTGAGAGGCCTAACCTGAGAAAATCAAGGACGTTGTTACTGTCCTCGTTAATTTCCAAATTTCCAAATGCAATAAAAGTAATTTTATTCTAGGTAATAATTACATATTTACAATAAAGACAGACAACTCATTATATATATCCATATATCAGAATAAAACCTGCTGATGAGATCACTGGCAATGAAACTGAATCTCCTGAAGTTCAACAAGGACAAGTGCAAGGTCCTGCACCTGGGCCAGGGCAATCCCAAGCACAAATACAGGCTGGGTCGAGAATGGATGGAGATCAGCCCTGATGAGAAGAACTTGGGGGTACTGGTGTATGAGAAGCTCAACAAGGGCTGGCATTGTGTGCTGGCAGCCCAGAAAGCCAATCGCATCCTGGGCTGCATCAAAAGAATCGTGGCCAGCAGGTTGGGGGAGGTGATTCTGCCCCTCTACTCCACTCTGGTGAGACCCCACCTGGAGTGCTGTGTCCAGATCTGGGGCCCCAACATAGGAAGGACTTGGACCTATTGGAACAGGTCCAGCGGAGGGCCACACAGATGATCAGAGGGCTGGAGCACCTCCGCTATGAGGACAGGCTGAGAGAGTTGAGGTGGTTCAGCCTGGAGAAGACAAGGCTTCAGGGAGACCATATAGCAGCCTTCCAGTACCTAAAGGGGGCCTGCAGGAAAGATGGGAAGAGACTTTTTATCGAGGAGTGTAGCAATAGGATGAGGGGTAATGGTTTTAAACTGAAAAAGGGTAGATTTAGATTAGATGTTAGGAAGAAATTCTTTCCTATGAGAGTGGTGAAACACTGGAATAGGCTACACAGGGAAGCTGTGGATGCCACATCCCTGGAAGTGTTCAAGGTCAGGTTGGGTGGGATTTTGAACAACCTGGTCTAGTGGGAGGCGTCCCTGCCCATGGCAGAGGGGTTGGAACTGGGTCCTTTCCAGCTCTAATCTTTCTATGATTCTTTGAAATCTGAATTTAAGCATTTTGATATAGATATAAGAAAACAACTGGAAAACAGTTTAGACTCAGAAAGCCAGACTGATGCATTAGAACAAAAATACTGCAGATTTCTATCACCCAAAAATGGAATTTACGTGGTGTTACAACGCTTTACATTTTAACTGCAGCATGTTGCTTTTGTGAAATCAGACTAAACAAGGTCCTATTGACTGTGTAGATCACATTCAGTACCAAAACTGTGTAGAAAGATAATGATTTAGACAGAAGGCCTGGTAGATTACATTCAAAGTCACAATAGTAAGACATAGGAACAACAGACTTCTTATTTCAGAGGAAAGCTACTGCCAGAAACTTCAGTGTTAAGTGATGTCTTAAAAACAGATATTTATGAATTTGCTATGTAAGTTCTGTGGCTTGATGTTTCATTCTGCACAACTGCAAGACATTTATGTGGGTTTGAAAAAAGTGGTTATGGGTATTTTTGAGAATGGTTTCTGAGGTTTTGTAGAATTGCTGGCATCAATCTGTTGTCCAACATGTTAAATCACCGAAGTTATGTTAGAGATGATTCACATCTTTAGAGAAAACGTATAATGGGACAAAGTCATGCTTGGTGTAACTGCAATGAATTTAATGGAGTTACATGAGGGACTGATTTTTGTTAATCTTGGATAAAACTATTCAGTTACATTAAATTTTAGCGCAAAAATAATAAATCGCGAAGGATAACATTATGACTTTGAGCCTTGGGGCCCTGATTACTCAAGGGCATCATGAGCTCATCTGTATGCTTGGCTCACAGAAATTAAACAAAATGAATTCAACCTATTCCCCTGGAAACAACAGTGCAGTGGAACTCTCCACTGAATGTTCCTGTTTTCTCTGTGATGACCAACTTTACAGACTAGTTCCCACTGTGGGAAGGTGATCCAAAACATATCTGGATCTTTTGGGAAGAAGGAAGCAGTAATCACAGGAAGGTGATAGAACAGCTGTCTGAATGGGACATACTGAATGCTTATATGTATACTCTAGAGTATGATGGTTTACAGGACAAGAGGTAATGGGCACAAACTTGAGCATAGGAAGTTCCACCTAAACATGAGGAGGAACTTCTTTCCCTTGAGGGTGGCAGAGCCCTGGCACAGGCTGCCCAGGGAGGTGGTGGAGGCTCCGTCTCTGGAGACATTCAAAACCCGCCTGGACGGGTTCCTGTGCAACCTGCTCTAAGGTGGCCCTGCTCTGGCGGGGGGGTTGGACTGGATGATCTCCAGAGGTCCCTTCCAACCCTATCATTCTATGATTCTATGGTTGCCCATCATTAGCTAGCACAGTGTTAGGAATAAACTAGTCTTGCTCTGTTGGCAACAGGTTGCTGAGAAACTTGAGTTTTTCACCAGAACAAACACTTTTAAAGTGAGCCATTAAAAGTAATTCACTTTTAGCACTAAGGGATATGCATTGCCCTTTATGCTAAATAAAGCTTTTCCTCCTGCAGCCATACTTACAGAAATCTGCCCGATGGGCTGAATCACTTAGATGGTTCTTCCCACATGGAAAGTTCCAGGCTGTATGACAGAGCTCTTGCTCTACAGCAAGAGGTTGCCCTGCTGAACACAGTGGCTAGTTGAGGCCCAACATTGCACACACAACAGGGATTGGCATCTGGACAGCCAGGTCCAGAGACACTTCTAACTCTCTTCAGGTGGCAATTACCCTACATGCAGAAATGTGAAGTTTTTAAGCCACCACGAGTTTTTGATTCCCCTCCCCAACCTCCATCTAATGGCTGCAGACATTCAAATGACGTACTTCAATAGCAAAACCTTAAAAGTATACAATTCCTTTTTCTTTTTAATCTACCATGTAGACACTGACAGGACAAGACAAAATGATTGCTATATTATATCTGGTGCAAAATAGGAGATAATGAGAGTGTTTGCTAAAGCAAAACATCCTTCAATCTTTCACATACACTTTGATGAGCCCATGGCAAGTCAAATCTGAAACACCTACAGCAGTCCTTAGCACTTCAGACATCCTCNAAAAGGCTACATTTCATGCGATTGCCAACCCAGAAGAGAAAGTTTATTTTCCCCCTAGGCTGTAAAGTGATTTGAAGTCCAGTATCTTAACTTTCTCCATAATGATGTGTATATAAGATTATACCACTTTCCCAGCAGTCTCTTTCCTCATTTATTCAGTGTTACAGAGTGTGGCTGTTCAGCACAAGTGGAGGAAATAAGATAAACGCAACCTTCACTGCTGTTTTTCTGTCTTGTTATTAATGCATGCAGTGAAGGCACCTGTGAGAAATCTGCATTCTGCATGGGTACAAGTAGGAAATGATTCTCCCATTACACGAAAATGTTTGAGATCACTCCCTCTCTCCTCTTATCTGATATTATTTTCATCAATGTTCAAAGAAAGATCCCTCAGAACTGGAATGTAACAGAAAGAAAAAAACAGTAAAGAATAAAAAATTTCTGCACATCTCGGTGACCTAAAATTTCCAGTATAACATCAAGTTACCCATACAATTCTCCAAGAAGAAGAAAAGACTTTCAAATCCAAGTCTCCTTAGGCCACATTATTAGTGTTTTTCTGCATCAGTAAATATATCATTTATTCAAACATAGTATTTTGAACCCAAAAGACTGAGGAAATGGCTACAGTCTTTTGGTAGGCTCATCTACTAAGAAACAAGATAGCATTGTCTGCAACAAACCTGTTTTGCTCTTATTAATTATCTGAGCTAACTAGTTTATACACCTCTCTTCAGCAACCCGAGCTGATGTTCTCCACAGAAGTGCCCTAAATACTTCCTATTATTCATTCTAGGTGATTTTCAGCATTTTTTTAAGAAGTCCAAAAATGTCAGTAAAAGACCACTGAAAAAAGAAGATGTACAACTTGCAAGATTAAGTACATTACACAGAATGAGCTAACCCTTCTGTATGGATACAACTCATGCAAAAAGTTGCATGAATTCACACTAAAGATTGTCATCAGCTGGAATATTAATACCAGGACACGGTACAGAACTGCAGGGGATAAACATGGAGCACCACCCTTTATCTCTGTTTCCAATTTCCAACATTATTTTGCAAAGCAGTTTGGAGGGAGCTGAGCTCAAGCTGACATTGAAGGGCCTGTGATCAAACCACAGGGCCAATACATGCTTCTTCATTACTTTCTTGTATGGTCCTCACCAAGGAATCATCCAACATTAAGAGCAGCTGAAAGCAAAGGAAGCTGCAAGGGTCATGACAAAAATCCTTATTTTGATTGTCATGCAAACTCTGAAGGGCAGAAACAGGATCCTTTCTGCAAAGATATTATAGGTTCACCAGAGAGGAATGAATGAAAAGAGTTTCTCCAGGGAGAAACAGATAAATGTCTAAAACAAATAATTGTATAAACAGTCACAATAGGGCTCCTGTGGAATACCAAACAAAAACTGTGCCGGCATTATTATTTGAACCATTATAAAGATAGGAGAGATCTATTTGAAATGTAGGCACATTGTACTGGGCTCCAGACAGTTAGTAAGAAACTACCTATGTCTCAGGGAATTTATGATTCAAAGACATAAGACGGATATGGAGTGGGAGGTGAAACAGAAGCAGCCAAAGTCAGTTAACTGGCTTCACACTCCAAATCCTTGCTGGGTCAGAAACGGTAATTAATCTTGAGTCCAAGTGTAATGCCAATGCACTCTACTACATTATCTTTCTTATTGATACTGAAAGATGAATAGGAGAGAAATACTATGCTGACACTTTTTTTGAGTATTGGAAATTGGTTTAATATCAACTAGTGACAAGAATATGTACTGTGGTTCAGGAACTGAAATCCAGGAGAACAACTTACTCTTCACTCTAATTTTTCTGCATTTCAGGAAGAGATGTACAATGAGAAAATAATCAACATTTTGGCATCTAAATCCCTCACAATCTGGAAAACAAACCTGAGAAGTATTTTTAAAGTCCTTGTAAGAATACACTTTTCTTGAAAGCACCTGTCATGAAGTACCTGACAATATTTAATAAGAAGAAAATACTTAGAAAATGATAAGATTTTGTTCTGTTGGAATGACTCAGAAGACTTGGATGCAAAGATATGGACAAAACAACACACTTGAGAAGCAGAGAGCCATGGGAGCTGCCATTTAGAAATGGCACTAGATTTACTGCGGGGAAATAAAAAGCATGTGTCCACTATGTCTTGAAAAAATGGATGAGGATCAGTAATCTAGCTAACGTAAGTTTTCAAAACAGCTGATCAGCATTTTCTAGCAACACATTAAGAAACCAAAATTGTTACGAGTAACAAGAAGTACTTAATGGGAAATTATGCTAAATACAATGAGAAATGCTTGTTTCCAGCTGAGGCCATGTAGTTCTTGAAGTAAAACCCAGTGGAAAAATATCTCAGAGTAATGGCCCCTAGATGCACAGGTTTTCAAACACCATCAGACTTTTCAATATTCTGCTTACTAAATCATTGCTTCTGGATCAGAATTCCTTTATCCTGATTTTGGAAGATTACCATCTATGTCTTTTTGCCAGCTCTCTTTATTTTTACTCACTTGTTATAGCTGTGTAGGAAAAGTGAAATTTTTGACCTAGTCCTTTTGTCTTGCAGAATTGAACTTGTGCCTATTCACTCATAGTGCTTGTTTAAATACGACCAGGTAGAAAGAAGTGTCTGATGTCCTCTTTCAACAATGGATCTCATTTCTAGGAAAGACCAGTACAATGCCTCAGTCTTATCCTTCTCTTACATTCCACATGCTTCCACACATAGTGTGTATTATCTTTTCCACCTAACCTTTTATCTGTTTCCAATCTTTACATGGTTTGGATTCTTTTACATTAAAAATTTGTCAGGAAAAAATGGTTCAAACATTAAAACTAAAATGCATTATGGTCACACCTTTAAGCCTCTTCTCTGCATAGATCCATGCACTCTCCATTTCTGTTGTCACATACAGGAAGAATTGTACCTCAAAACTGTAGGACAAATAGATCAGTAAACTAAGCCCCCCTCCTACTTGCACACCAATAAACATCTAAAGTGTTATTGAGGCTGAAAAGGACAAATTAATTGGGAAATAATCATGTCACAGGAGTTGGATGAGAGAAGATAAGAACAGTCAAAAGGCAGCAATATTTCTTTTTCAAAGATTTTCACTAAGGAATTAGATTGGGTCATGGGGATCTGTATTCAGCTTCTGCCTCATCAGGCAACCGCTGGTATGCTTTTGATAAGTAAATATAAACTCGGGGTTTCTGACATGTGATCTGTAAAAGAGGAATCCTAATACTGATGGTCATTATTTCTGTTTTAAAAAACAAACAAACAAACAAAAACCAAAAAGCCAAAACAAACAAAACCCAAACACTAGCAGAACTCCAGACATTATTTAGGATTTGTCCAAAGGGTGATCTCAGCAACAGATAGACCCAGAGAAGGAGCCTGGCCATTCTGTCTCCAACTGTTGGTCAATGCTGCCCCTAGTGTGAGGATTTAGGGTGCCAGAAAAGAGGCTGCACATCCTTACTGCACAGCTGTCAGGGATTAAGGGTGGTACACAGAAAGCAGACTCAGGTTTTGACCTCCAGGAGCTGTTATTGCGAAGTTTCTCCATGATAGACTCTTCCACTCTTTGATGTATGCATGGTTTGAAGCCACAATCTGGCCACAGAGCCTGGGTCTAAGTGCAAATTACTTGAATCCCAAGAAAAGGTCAGAGAGTCTCTTACTCACAGATGTTTTTTCCGGAAAAGGTATTTCGTCGGTTTAGTATTTGAACCAAATCAAAAATTTCCATTTGGCTAAACTTTCACTGAATATTATCAAGGGATTATAAACATTCTACTTTAAAATGATATGTCCAGCTGCTACTTGCTAATATAGATTTAGGTTTTAGTGTTGGCTTTGAAAAATATATTTCCTGGGTGAATAGTATGCCTTCCCAAACTTCTGCCTGGGGAGCAAACAAAAAGTGACCATCACAAAAGCTTTTGCTATCAGCTATCACATGAATATTCATTTTAGTTCTAAATTTGTGTAGCTAGTAAAGTAAATATGAACCTCATGTATGCTTACTTAAAAGTCTGATGGGAAAGTAATGTTTTTCCTGATTGCGGGAAAAGACCAGTCAACCATAGCGTAGGGGAGGAAATCCACTGTGTCAGTTGGCTGACGTGTAGTAAAAACCAAAATGATATTTAAGAACACCTTGTATTGACCTCATTTTCCATCCAAAATATGTGAGAACTGGCAAGAGCGTACCAAAACATCCACTTGCTACTCTAGCTTAAAATCAGTTCATTTTGATGTAACCATTTCATTCCTCAAATAAGTAGTTAATACTGTTTTATCTATCACAGACTAAAGACATCTGAATTTACTGTAAGAAATCCACCTCGGTATTTCCTTTTGCATTTAGTTCCTTCGTCGGTTCATTTTTGATGACAAGCAGACTGATGCGAAGGAAAGAAACAAATACAAAGGGTCTTTAAGACAGACTGTTCTGATTATGGGTGTGCTTGTGACTAAGGCACTTGTCTGAAACACAGTTTCTGGTACAGCTCTTGGCTCTGCTGCACACATCCTGCATGAAATTGTACAGTTCACAGAATTTATCTCAGTTTCTTCATCTGAAAAAATGAAGGTAGTTTTCATTTTACTGTGATTTTGTCAGGATAGCTTCACGTATATTTTTAGGCATCACACACCCCCCCCTCTAAACAAAAACCAATATCCCTAGTCTCATCACCATGTGGAATGTGCTTAATCTCAGGAATGTTGACATTAAGTTTTTAAGAAATTCTTCTCAAATTCCTGTAAGCCTTGTGTGGACTATGGACATCCCATCTATATGGAAGCTGAAACAAACTGCTTGGTTTATGACTCTTAATCAGCTAGCAGACAGAAGCAACATATGGCAATAAGCTAAGAATCAGAATTCTTCTGGCAAGTACATGAAATAACACATGCATTGAGAAAATGCATCCATTTGTAACCAGATGGCAAACAAAAACAAGAGGAAGACATCCTGTAATGAGTATTAACTCAGCAAAACTGTTCTTATCTTCAGCAGTGGGCCAGCTGTGTTGCATATTGCTGGGAGATCTCAGGGCTAAGCTCCAGCTCCAGGATTAGTAATGTTGTGCTACGCTGGGAAACATACTCCTAACAAGTAAAAGCTTCTGTACTCTTAATGGTTCTCTTCATTCTTTTGAAAGCACATAGTTAGTTTGAGGTTGAGTTTGTACTCAATGTCAGTCACTCAAGCCCACTTACTACGCAGTGCTAAACAGATTCAAGAATTCTCATTGTGCTCTCAGAAATGAACATCATTTTGGAATAATTAAAATTTAGGCCTAGCAAACAAACAAAGCCAGGAGATGAAATCAGCTGTAAATTAATGTTCCACAGGTGGGATATTATGAATGAGTAGCGGCAAACATGGTATTTTACAGGGATTTCATTGGCAAAGTTTCTGTGAGTGCCAAATTCTGCTGCCTAGATAAGGTCTCCTGATAAATGTTCATTTAGGTACAGTAGGCGTTTGAGACTGCTTTGGCGAAAAGCCTCATCATTTGTCTTTTAATTTTATGTATGTACATCAAAATAGGTTTGCATAGATATCTTTCTTTGTCCTACTCAAATTAAGAAACATTTAAAGGCTGAACATTCATAGCCTGGCTTTCATTTGTTTCACCACGTTGCACATTTTAGTCTGGCACACCTGCAATTTAATGGCTGTCTAGAGAGCCAGCCTTTAGACTGATTGGAATTTCATTTAAGACAACAATCGAGTGCCCTGGACTTCTCCTGCCTCCAAAACACACATGCTGAGCTTGAAAAAATAGCTGTAAATGTGCTGGAAGGAAATTGTAGAATACTCTTTCCCCTGCCCCCTCCTCCTCTTCAATGCCTCACTCCACAGCACTATGGTAAATACCAGCAAGGCAGGCTGGGAAATTCCTCTGAAAATACTAACACATGAGTCTCGTATTATACACTAGCACTGGTCATTACCAGGCAAGGCCACTGAGAACTGTACTGGTGTGCTAAAATTCCCAGAGCCTTGGTTTATTGCAATGGCTATTGTGAAGGCCACTTCATAGTGCAGCATATTCCTGAGATGTGGAGAAAAAGGGACCTGTCAGCACTAAAAATAATTGGTGATTTTTTTGGTATTAAGGGACTTAGGTGTGGCATGGGACATCCGATATTTGTCATAAAGTCTGCAGAATATCCAGTCTTTTTCAGTTGTTTCACCTGGGACAACACTGACACATTTCTATCAGACAATATTGTGTTACACAAGAAGATCTATTCAAAATGTTCATAGGTATCAGATGGACGACCTTCACTGTAGGCATGAAGTTCTCTAAAATTCATGAATCTTAATGGGGAATTCACTGTTCGTTTTTGTTTCATACTGCCAATTATATAATAGTAAGTTCTCTTCCTTTTTAAGAAGTACTTCAAATATTCTTATGTTTATAAGTTAAAATTATTGAAGCATTTCAATATTGAAGTACAAATCCACTGTTTCAAAGATATAGAAAAGACATATGAATGCTGCTCTGTAGTCTGCAATCTTGCTTTTATATAGTAAACACCAGATCTAAATACCTCTCCAGTACTCTTTAGTGTTTCTGATTAGTTTATCTTTCAAAAGTATGAAAATAAGATCATGTTTTCTTTTTCAATTTCCCATACTAGTGGCCATTATCGCTTCTAGCAAAGAAACAATCACTTCACACCAACTGTTTGGCCAATTTTTCCTCTCGTTTTTAAGCTCTCTACATTAGTTAAGGCCACTTAAGGTATGTTTCAGTTCTCAGCTTTCAATCAACATAAGTTCTAGACAAGATGCAGAAAAGTAAATGCCAGTTCCATTGTTAGATGTCCTCTTCCTTAATAAAGTAGGCGATTAGACTCTTGTAGAGCTATTATACAGATAAAGGCAAAAGACAGAACTTCCTTAAGACATTTAAAGTCTTCAGGACTTAATTTCTTCCTGAATCAGGACAATGACTTCCCCTTCTTTTTCCTTTCAAACCTAATCAGAAATATAATCTTTGCTTAAAACTCCATGTAAATAAAATGATTTTATTAGATAGCTCAGCTTTAACTTCTGTCTACGTGACTGTTGATTTCTTGCTCAAATGTCTACTGGAAGCATTTAACAGAGTATTCCATATGCTTTATGTTTTCTAAAAATTAGCTAATTTTAAAGTAGGGTTGGAGAGTGCAAGGGTGAAAGGTAACACATTTTATGTACAAACATATTTTATGGATTATTTGTTCTAGAGTGCTGCTAGGACTATGATAAAAATAACTTACCAGGACATTGCTGATTTCTCTTGACATCAGTATGTAAATATTTTCTCATGTAAATCTAAGCACATGTTGGAAAAAAAGTTTAAAGATGACCCATACAGATAGCAAAATGAAAGTTTTTGTGGTAAATGGGGGAGAGTGGTGTGTGTGGCATGGGGAAAGGTGTGCAAGATAAAGGTAGATTTTTTTCCTCTTAAGTCATATATTTTAATTCATTTTACTTAGAAAAATAATAAATTACTTCAGGATTTAGACTGATATTTTTTAAAGAAAAGTGTTTTATTTAGCATTTCAAAGCAGAAAAGTCATGAAACCTATTGCCAAAGTAAAAAGAAAAAAAAAAAAAAAAGAATACTGTAACTACTAAAAGCTTTACAGTGTATTGTTATTTCCAGGAAACATTTCATGTGGATTAACTCTATGGACAAAGCCAGAGGGAGTACCTAAACAAAATGAGAGGAAAGTGTTCCTGGCAGCAGATGAGCACAACAGCAACTCTACACACTGTCATCCTTAGGCTCACTGGCTAGGGATTTTTTGTTTTTACAACCACTTTACAGTTGGCTGTGACACTTAAGTAGAGCTAATACAGAGAATAAGAAATGCATCTTTTCAGACTGTTCTTTAAGAAAATTAAATACTGGTTCCAAGAATAAACAATGTGATCTTCTGCTTTAATTATATGTTCAGTTCAGTTGTAAACATTAACAAAGTGGTAGTGAGGACATTGCAGCTATCTCTGACATGCACACCTCACCTTCTGCTCTGATTTCAAGAGCATGCCGGCTTATCAGAGGCCATTAGGTCTGAAGAGGTTAATATTTCACAAAAAGGCCCTGATATCAGGCTGGCATAAACTACTTTCTACTGTTGACAGCAGCAGGCATCATTTGTCACATAGATATAGCACATTTGCTTCATATTAACCTTGGAGACATCAGAGAAAGGTCTTGGAGAAAGCTGCATATATGGTTCCAAAGTTGGAGAGAAAAAGGGATGGAGTGAACTTGGAGAAATTCTTTTCTTTGAAAAAGTAGAGATCAGCCTCAGACCATTTTCTTCTCTCACTCAGTGCCTCTCAGTTAAACTCCCTTGACCCCTGCACTTCACCAAATTATCTCTCTCCAAAAGCCTCTTTTTCTACTCTAATAGACATAGTATAAGAATAAAAAGAGGAAAGAGGAAGAAGAAGTCTTCATGGAAAATGTCTTCTATATAGATCCAAAAATATTCAGGGAAATAATTCCTTTCTTGGTCAAACTGAGGATAGTGTTGTAATCATTTAAGCATTTTTTTTAGAAATTAGATCTACTTGTAGATGAAACAAAGCCTGGAAATCGCCACCAAGTAAATCCATAAAAGAAGAGAAAGTTTCCCTAGTAATGCAAGTTTGGTGTCTGGTAGCCAAGAATGTGTGAAGTCCAGTCCAAGAATGTCCAGTCCAAGAATGTCCAGTCAAAATTTGTTGCATATTTAGAAGACAGGTGAACACTCCTGTACCCATAGTCCATAGCATATTTCACCTTTTACTGTTCTCTACCTGGCTTCTTGTTTTCAAGAAACATTTAGGACTTGAACTGTCTTTGTAAACACTCTCATCTAGCAAATTCAGCTAAAATCAGCAAGGTAGTTCAAGCAGAGGAAACAGACACATGCAGATCTTGTCAACACTGTGCCACAGAATCCTTTTTTGTCGCAGGTGACAAGGGCAACAGTGTGCTCTGAAAAACTAATTTTTCCTTTAGAAATTATAGTCTGATCAGGTGCAACAAGTTTTCATTGTGTTAACTAAATATTTACATTTTGTTTTTCTCAATAACAAGCTATTTCAACAGTTATTAGGAGACTTCATAACTAACTAATCTGAGGACCTCTTTACTCAAAATGTCAGGTTTGTCATTAAATAATTTTATGTAGCTCACTAACTTGTGAACTCGTGTAGCTGATGCTGTCTGCTCCGAGCAGATGGCAAAATACAGAAAGTTATACCAAGCTGCAAGCCCCTTGGACTTAAATTTGAGTGATTGTTTTATAGGAAATGTTGATTGCAAGCCTCTGTTACAAACTGGTCCATGAGGATTGTAGCTCATCCAACTTCCTTGAAGATGAAGACACATCTGACACTGGAGAAGGCTTGTCATAGGACATGTGGGGATAAGAAGGTGACATGAAATCCACCGTAATTTGTAAAGTTTATAAATTGCCAACACGCTCTGCTTCAAAAGATATTGAAACCTGCATATTCCTATAAAAGATTCCAAAAAATTGGAATATTCCAATTAATTTGTTTAGGAAGTTATCTGAATTTGGCCTTAGCTCCTTGGCAAAGTTTAGATTAAAATATTCAAACCAGAATCCATACTGAAACAGAATATCTACTCTTCACTGGGTAAAGAACTGGCTGGATGGCCGTGCCCAGAGAGTGGTGGTAAATGGAGTTAAATCCAGTTGGTGTCCAGTCACAACTGGTGTCCCCCAGGGATCGGTGCTGGGGCCAGTTCTCTTTAATATCTTTATCAACGATCTGGATGAGAGGATCGAATGCACCCTCAGTAAGTTTGCAGATGACAC
>VXBO01013654.1:45561-61527 GCA_013400135.1 Rhinoptilus africanus
CAGCCAGGGCGTAGGGGGAGGTGGGGGGGACGCGGGCGTGGGGCATGGCGGGGCCCAGCCGCAGTGCACCAGGCCTGTCTCTCCCTCCCGTCATCCCCGAGGGGAAACTGAGGCAGAGCCGGCACTTCTTCCCCAGACCAAGAGAGTGGATGCCGCATCCTGGGATGCAGCCCTGTGCCTGGCTCCAGCCGCTCACCAATGCGGGGGGGCTGCACCACCCCCTGGCTTTGGACCCCCCCGCTGCACCCACTGCTGGGGCCGGACCCACTGCGCTGCCCGGCAGGGAGAGGAGCCGGGGGGGGACAGCCGGGAGTCGCCCGCCACCTGGTGGCAGGGCCCGGGCGGCACAGGCGGCCCCGGCCCGGCGACAGGAGGGACCCTGTCCCGCAGGAAGGGGTGGAGGGCTCCCAACCTCGGCTCCCCCCTCCCTCAACACCGAGGCAGGGCCAGCCCACACCACAACCAGAGGCAGATTTGGTAGCCATCAAGGCAAGGCTCAGCCCAGCCCATGAAAGGCAACCATGAGCTGGGCTCAACCCCGAGAAGGGTCATGCAAGGGTCATGCTCGTCTGGCTCCATCCTAAACCACTCCGATGGCTCGGCTTCCCTGGCAAGGAGGAGCAAGGCCCACAGCCAGCAGCAGAGGCGAGGGCTCAGCCCTGCTCTGCTCATCTTGACTCTTGGAAAGAGTCCTAAGCCCAGGCGGAGGAGACAGGAAAGCCGCAGAGAGCCCTGGGGGAAGGAAGGTGGCTCACCACCATCCAGCCTCCCGCAGCACCGGAGCAGGGAAGGGCAGAGACAAGCTCGGGTACAGCACACACGCCCTGTGCCAGGCTCACATCACCGCCCCCCGAGGTGCCACACAGCCTGGCCACCCCCTCTTCAGCCCACCACCCACCGGCAGAGGAGCTGCTAACACCCACAGGGCCTCCCAAACAGGACCAGAGAGCTTCAAAAGACATTCCTGCTTGTCCTCTCCCCCGGCCACAGCAGGAAGGGATAGGAGATCTGGTCCTCCACCAGCCAGCATCCACGCTGAAGCCCCGAGAAAGACCCTCTGAACAAGGCACAGCACAGGGATGTAAGGAAGCAGGCGAACAGAGCACTGGGGGAGCAGAGACTCCAGGCTGAAGTCTTGTCAAGGAAGAAGAATCAGAACGACAGAAAGGACAAGTAGCATTGGCAACTTACTCTTCATTCACCCACCGAGAAACAGAAATAGGATCATTTTTGGATGTATTTCTTTTGGAAATGAGCCAAACTGGCAACTAGAATCAAAGTCTTCAAAAAGTCTATACAAAGATGTATCATACAAAATGTACAGGAAAGTTCTCAAAAAAAAAAACCAACAAAAACCCAAAACCAGACAGAGACAATACAACAAAAGGAGAGCAAAGACGGTGTGAAACCATGGCTAACAGGCCCTGTTCCTGCTCTGGAGGGCAGAGGCAGCATCTGGACAACACGCTCCAAACACAAAATACATTACACTATGTACAAGACCGTGTAAAGATCACCATCCCCTTTGGTCTAACCAGGAGCTCTCCAGCACGAAGTTGGGGCAGTTCAAACAACCTGCTCATGGAAGTGTTACATGCCGAGAGGGGAAAAACGTCCGAGGGAATGAAATGTTCAACTCTAAACCATAACCAGAATACAGCCAGGCCACCAAGGCTACAGTTTAACAGTCAGTTCTGGCGAACGGGTGCTCTGCGGGCCAGAGCGCATTACTCCATCTCCGTGAAGCGAGCAAACATGGCTTTCCGCACCGCATCTTTGTACGAGTCTGCAGTGGAGACGCCATAGGAGCTGCCCTTGGCTCCCAGACCAGCTCCTCTCATTCGCACTTGGGCCTGAAAGGGAAGAGAGACAAGCTTCAGCTCTGCAGAGAGAGACCACACCTCCACAGAGGACATAACACAAGAATTCAGCCCAGCCAGCTTCTCAAGCTCCCCCGGGGATCCCACGCTGCCGCAGTTATGGACACCAGGAGATGAGACTGGGCAGCACATCCCATGCTTGCTGACTTCACACCGCTCCAACCCCAGCCCACCAGCAGCCGAAACGAGACTGCACAGACCACAGCTCCCAGCAGCGCAACCCAGAGCACGGACAAACCCAGGGAAGGCAACAGGAGCAGACTCCTGAAGGAGCCAGCTCTGCCCCAGCATCCGACAGGACAGGCAGGAGCAGGAGCTAATGTCAACAGAGGCCACTTTGCCGTGGATGGCAGAGTTTCTTGCACAAGACATCGTCAGCACCGAGTGCTTCTGGATAAAAAGGCGCCAAACCCCATCAGGGAAGCGTTCGTCTCTACTTACCTCAATGGGCGCTGTGATGCCCTGGCATTTTCTTCCCAAGCCCGACCCTTCCCTCCAGCCCATGGCCTGCAGCATCTTGTTGCCTATATTACTGTTGTCAAGGCCATCTTTGGTGGGCTGCTCGTAATTACTGCAGGAAGAAGAGATGAGTTACCCAAACTGCTGATGGACTATTGAACAGAGTTATCCTCACCGCTGAGGGGCTTCTGGATACATACACTGTGCCGGCATCATAGACCTTCTTGCGCTTCGGCTCAGGGGGCTCCGGGATGCCGTATTTCTCCCGCCTCTCAGCCGCTCTGTCTCTGTATTTCATCTGCACGAGGTAACCAGATTTAGTACCGATTAAGTCACCTTTGTTCGTCTCTGAGCCACAGAAATAAGCTAAATGCCACCGTTACATAAAGCTGTCCACTGCAGCCTGCTAAAACACATCGTGACTAACATCAAACAAAGGAGAATGCCAACTCCAGCTCCCTGGAGCACATCAGAACCCGCACTGGCGTAGGAAGAGCCGGGCTCCAACACCTGCTGGACTAGCCGTTCATCCCAACTCAAGGGATTCTGGTCCCAGAGCCAGAGGTGGAAGGACACCTCCCTGCCAAGCAGCAGCTGTGGGATCTGGGACACTTCTCTCCATGTAACAGGACAGCTCTGAACCTTGACCCAAGAAGGGGTTGGCTTACAAGGATTATCTCTAGTGGCGTGTGTCAGGATAAGGGGAGCTCAACACATCACCTGTGCAGGTTTTCCATCAGCTACTCATCTGCTCAACACTGACCTCTCTCTCACGCAGCTCCAAGGCTTCAAGTTCCTGCTCTGAAAGCTTTGATCTCCTATAGATATCCATGTTTTGCTGGAACAAGAAGAGATTCACATTAACAGCACAGAATGCACAACAGCTCTTTTTATCTAAGTAGCTGACTTCTGGCAGAACAACAATCTACCCATAACTACTTATGCTTTAAAGAGGAACAGTTTTCCGAACAGCAACACGCAGCACGGCTTTAGCTTGCACAGTGAATTACGGCAACCAAGTACCTTCCCAAGAGCACAGCGCAAGTACCTTGTGCAAGTCGGACAGCTGCTGGTGCCGGATCAGAGCGTCTTTGTTTGGGAACTGCCTTCTACACAGCAAACAAGCCATCTTCTTCCAGTCAGTCAGCTTCTCTTCCTCATTCTCCATTCTTTCCAGTAAGTCCTCATCATTATCGCTATCACCACTGTAGGCAGCCACCAGGCCACGCTGGAAAGGAAGGACAGCGTTAAAGGGAATGCAACAGTGTCACCACAGTTCAGCAAGAGCCCAGGGAGGGAACACAGAGGCTGTAGATTTGACTGTTGCACAGGAGAGGCATCACGCTCTCATCACTAAGGATGAAATCCAACTCAAAAGAACCACAGACTGTAATGGTTGCAAGGCTTCGCTTGAGCTAGCCAAACAATAATTTGACTACAGAGCATTTAGAAACCTCAAAACCTCAACTGAGCTATTGTGGCTGGAAGAAATCTCAGCGCGTCTCAGTCACCCAGCCTACTGCACTTGCTCTGGATCACCACAACCACCACCAGCTTTTACAGGTGATGCCATGGAAATCCATGTTGCAAAGCAAGTATCTCCTAGACCTCCTCTGAAGAGCTTTACCAGTAACCTTCGGGAATACCTCTGTCAGGTATCTCACACTCACCTTCAGCGGATTGTCATCGTCCCCATTTTTCAACACCTCTGGCAAGATCTGCTGTCTCTCAGACAGAGCTCCCTGGATGAGACAAGAACACCATGAGCTCCGAGCTCTCTGCCATAGCACTTCCCACTGCGCACCACCTCCCCCACCTTCACCTTTTTCTCAAAGAGAGCAAAGCCTGCATCTGCAGCTGCCGACTCTTTCCGCTCTTCCTCCCTGTTACTCAGCGGCTGGAAGCTGTTCTTGAAGTTCTCTTTCTGCTTGTTCAAACTCTTTGCCCAGCGCTCCATGTCTTTAGCAATCTGAAATGCAGAGTGGTTTGCTCAGACAGCTCCCCTCACAGCTATCAATCTCGCGTGACACAGATTCAATCTTGCATACAGTTTCCAGAACAAATCAACCCACTACCTTTTATTTTTAAATCACAGGACGCTGGATGTGGTGCAGCTGTTTCCCTGTATACAGTGTTCAAAGACACCGCAGCTTACTTGTTTTACTGTATGAACCCTTCTTATCAATCTAATCCTCTAAGTGACAGCTCAGTTATACTCCCACTGCTCCTGGCACGATTCCATATGCGTTCCTCCTATGCAGAGCTTATTTCTGCACTGAAGCCTTGCCAACTCCACCTCCTCAGCCCCCTACAACGTCTGCAAATTGCAGGCATGTACAACACAGAATAACCTAGGATTTCCTTTGTCATGAAAAAGGAGAACTATTATTCCATTGCACAGAAAACTTTAGCCCAGTTACGAACCCATTTTGTCTTGTACCTGTTGAGCTGTTTTACTTTTAGGCTTCTCTTTCTTCTCCTTCACTTCTTTGGTGGTGGTTGTGGTAGCTGTTTGTTGGTATGTGGTACCTTCGGCAGCAGGCATGTAGGTCTCCTTTTCGCCATCCCAGTAAAGGTACTGCTGGGTTAAGGCATTGTAGTAATACTGCCGGAGGAGAAGAGAATCCGCAGTTAAACACCTTGTACAAGTTAAGCAAACGGAGAACATAAGCAAGCTGTTTGATTCAGACTAACACATCAAATGGGAAGGCGGTTTGTAGAATCCAAGCAAGTTTTGCAGAATCCACACAAAGGAGTCAAAAGGCATGAAGTGGCTGAAGCCTCTGTCCCCAAACACAGGCGTTCTGCCCAACAGCACTATGGAGAACCTTTCGCCTCTCCCAAGAGATGACTCACCACAGCACAAAGCTGGGTGCGCTTTTCTGGGCACTCTGCAATGGAGTAGTAACTCAATTACACTGTCTGTGACAAGCGCTAGTTCTACATAGGCCAAACTGGGAGGAAAATTAAGGAAAGAGAGAAAAATGAAAGGCTGTACCACAGGAAGTAGAATTTTGGACCTACGCACGCTGCTGAGAGTTATCTGCTACATTCGCTATTTTGTGCGCCTCAAAGTTAATTTCACTCTCACAGTGAGACAGGGAACTAATGGACATTAACAGTTAAGACAGGTGGGAAGAACTTGTGTTTACCTGGGAATTAGGATCATAGTAGAGCCCTGTTACAGGATCATAATAATATCCTGAAGATTCATCATATTGATAGGTGGAAGTGTCAGGGACAGCTGTAAAAAAATTAAAGTGTGGGACATGATCATTACAGTCGAATCCAGACAGGTATCTTTCCACATTTCAGGTAAAATTCTGAGATTATCAGCAGCCACAATGCCAGACACGTATGTAAAGGACTCTTAATCACCCCCACAGAATACACTCTCCAGGGACAGCTTCACAAGTGCCATACAGTGATAGAGCACTCAGCCAAAGCCAAGTCTCTCTCTTGCTATACAGCGACAGATAGCTGTCCCCAAGCGCAACTCCCGACTGCTTACCATACTTGGTTCCAGGGACTACGCCAGTTGGGGGAGCCGTTTGTGCCTGACTGCTAGTGGTAGGTGGTGCTGATTGTGTCTGGAAAAAAACCCCAAAACCATGAACTTCAATTAGAAAATCTGTCACCAAGGTGCAAGAAAACAAGGAGAGCGAGCCAAGACACAAGCAGCCCACACCAGGCACAGAACAGCTAACTCCTCTTCACCAGTACACTCAGCACTCCCCTTCAACACAGAAAAGAAGTGGCAGATGACTTATGACCACAAGCACTGTGACTAACCCGCGGACACGCAGCAGCTTAGCTGTACCACCCACTTGAAAGAGCAAAGGCCACAGTCAAACCAGATATCCCACATAACTCTGGCGTTGAAAGCGAGGAGTAATTAGCGCTGTAATTACCGGCGAGTCAGGTGAGTTTGTCTGTTGATTATATAACTGAGGGCTCTGGGACACAACTGCAGCTGTGGTGGTAGTGACCGGAGCTCCTGCCAACAGAGAGCAACAATGGATAAGCCAACTAATTTGTGGGACAGTATTTCATCCTAGGGCTAAAATTACTTTGTTTAGTTTCATCCCCAAATTCCAGCTCCAGCAGCCAAACAAGGCAATAAATGTTCAAAAGGAGACAGATACACAGTGGGTGTTTTCTACATAGACAAGGAATAGTTTCCTTTTCAGGAGGAAATATTCTGCTCCCAGAGTCCGTGATTCCCAGCCTCTGACACTGAAGATTTGTCTAGAAGATTCCTCTAGCACTGAAGATTTGTCTAGAGCTGCTTACATAGTTCTCACAGCCTCGAGTTCAAGGCTGTTGTCAATAATGTGAAACAAAGCCTGCTCTTATCTCGCAGACTAGAGGTCCCACTTGAACAAATTTGTTACGGTTCTCTAGTAACACGTACTCATTCAGACATCCTGAGAGCAAAATAAGTCAAGTCTCCCTTTACACAGCAAAATAACATGAAGGCAAAATACCACTACTGCAAAATTATCCTTAAGAACAAAGGCATCTCCCACATGTTGGAATTACTACCTGATATGGTAGCTGAGTCTGTGTCCAACACTCCTCCTTGATTTTGGTAGTACTGCTGGTAATCCTGGGAGTACTGCAAAGGGAAAATAATACCAATGCAAGTTAAGCAGGTACCCCAAATTACAACAACCTACAGGTTAGAGTGCAACCACCACTACTAACCTGAGCATACTGCGTGTAGCCATCCTGTCCTGACTGGAGGTAGCTGTAGTCGAGGGTGCTGCCTTCTCCAGTCTGTGGCTGAAATTTGAGCAGGCAATTTTTTTCAGGGACAGAAAAGTTACTGCATTTAAGGATTTCAACACTGCTTAGGCTCCAGCCTAACTGTCAGAGCAGATCTGACACAGCAGCTTTGGTCAGTTCAACCAAGCAAGTGGCCAGCAGTGAAGTGATACGCTCTACTTCTTCATTTTCAGGAAAGCAGAACTAGGAGCAACAACCTCCAAATCATACCTGAGTGGACGACCACTGAGCTGCAGCAATGGCTGTACTCGCCACAGAGAAGGCGCTGACTCTGTTACCGTCTGGGAGAAGCAAGTCTCTGTAACCACAGAAATCACGCGTCTGAGTAAACGCTGCTTTTGTTCTGAAGTGTCTCCCTATGCAAGGAGGTAGAATCTGCCCTTATGCATGCATTTCTTGGCACTTATAAAACCCTCTAATTGTAATGAATGAGCCCAAGCACTGCTTGGCAAGTAAAGAAACTTAAGGTTGTTGCACAGTCAATACCAAGTCATTAGACCTCCAAGGAAACAAGCATGCTGTGTACACAAGCAATTACGATGTTATCTTCACAGGACTGGAAACAGGGGTGGTAGTAAACACTGCTTTCACTCTCCTCACACAGAGCGATGAGCAGGATGCATGCAAGACAAGACACTTACGGGAAGCAAAACTCTGGAGTAACAGTAATCTTAATAAAAGCCTGGGTAACAATAAATCATCTCTAATATAAACAGAGGGGGAGAGGGATGGGAAAAAAAAAAACAAGGAAATTGCTATCGCAACTCACTTTCTGGCACTCTTTGCAAAGTCAACACCAATTGTTTTGCCATCAATTTTTAATGGTGGCTGAAGACTTTGTAAAATCTGCAGCAGTTGAGAAGCATCCTACAACAAGAAATACTCATTATTATGAAGGGCACATTTCTGAAGATTCAGAGCTCCACCTTTTCACACACAGCCACTGAAAGCAGCTAAAGCTGTAAGAACACCTCCATCTCCTCATCCTGTACGCACGTGGAAAAGCATAATGGGACCCACCACAGCCCATGTGCAAACAATACAGGGCTTCCCTGGGTTACTGAATATTAAACATCTTCTAAAATCCTAGCTTTATAAAGCAAATGTTTGCCCCAAATTACTCCAAAAGGGAGGCCAGCAGAAAAGACCCCCAGGCACCCTTATTCATCCAACAACAGACTGTTCCATCCTGTCTAAAGCAGGTCCAAAGAGATCACATTGCTTATCCAAGTTTGGCATATCACAGAATCATTTAAGTTGGAAAAGACCCCTAAGATCGTGAAGTCCAACCATAAATCTAACACTGCCAATTCCCCCCCTAAACCATGTCCCTAGGCACCACATCTACGCATCTTTTTAAATGCCTCCAGGAACAGAAATTCCACCACCCTTCAGGGATCCCGTGCCAGGTACCTGACCTCCCTCACAGTTACTAACAGGTTTTCCTTTTACCTCACTGCAATTTCCCATGTTTCAATTTATGGCTGTTGCCTACTGTCCTATCCCTGTGTAGCCTCAAGAAGAATGTCTCCACCGTTACCCTCCCACTGAACGCTGCAGAGAGCAGCAAGATTCCCCTCCTCCCCCTTATCAAGGTGGAAGCAGACAAATTCTGTGCACCTTTACCCACATTTAATGTCTGAGACCTTAATGCCTGTAAACGAAGTATGATCCCAGACAGTAATTTCTGTGAGACAAACATGAAGCTAGCCTTCAATCAATAAAATTGCTCTAAGAAAACAGCTTTCCAATGTGCTTACAGCATCCCACCACCTTCTTTCCAAACTGCAGCTAACGATGACAGGATTTGATGAACCAAGTGTCGATTAACCCTCAGTGAACTGGGGAGGTTGCTTCATACAGCTCAAAGGCTCATAATGCTTCAGCTACAGAAGCATGTTAACAAGTTGTTTCTCTCCAGCACATCAGTAAGGCCCTCACCATGGCAGAAGACAGCTGCACAAACGCAAAGCCTCTGTTTTGCTGAGTCTGCTTGTCTTTGATAAGACGAATATTATTGACTGCCAAAGACGCATACGGAGACAAAGCAGTCATGATGGATTCCACTACTGTGTGAGGAGCAATGTTTCGGAGAATGATGGCTGAGGAGAAAAGAAAGTATGACATTAGCTGTGTGCATAACGGCTTTCCAAAGTACTTCAAGTTCTTCAGCAGGCAGTCCTCAGGTACAGGAAGGATTTTAGCACCCGTGTTTAGATTTCACATTACACAATAAGTCAAAGATAACTTACTGTCACAGTAATAATCCACAGACTGAACGGCTTCTGCTGCTCCAGGTGGTACCTCCTGTTCTGAATCTTCAGAAGAGAAGGAAAATATTTTAGTCACAATATGGCTCATTCACTCAAACTCAGCATTTCACAAGCCAGCCTAGGACCCACACTGAACTTTGTTTCCTACATAGCACAAAAGTTTCCCACAAAATCAAACACAGCCAAAGAGATTAATGTCACGTACCGAATTTGTCCGCTCCACAGCGGAAGCATTTTAGTCTCCTTCTGAAGTTGTAAAGGCAGCACTACGAGGAAAGAGAGAAGCCTAGTAAGAACTCGGGTAATTTGCAACAATACTGCTGTTTGCTGTACAGTAATGAAACTTGACATTCACAAAGTAACATAATGAAACTAAACCCATCACAATAACCGAGAAGAGAAAAAGCCACCCTTGTCCCTATCACAGCTGCTTTTCAGTACATCCCAGCTAGCTCTTCTCTAGTCCTCCTAAATTATTTTAACTGTATGACCTTCAATCTACAATCCCAGGCATAGTAACTACTTTAAAAAGCAAAACAGGAAAGCGAATCAAAGGCTGGAAAACAAATTATGGGCAAAGAGCACAATTAAAGCCTGACAAAACAGCCTGGTCTTTACATCACTGAATCACCTTCACTCGAGGGGCAGTCAAACAAGAAGCACGCAGCAGCACATAGTAGATCAGCAGCAGTTCAACACTAGATTAGCCGCCACGTAATGATTTCATACTCTAGTACAGCTCACTGCCTAACCTCTGTGTCTTCTGGGGCAACAGCTCTGTCACTCCATCTACTTTGCCACCAGTGCTACAAACCTTTTCACTCCTGTGTCTTATTATTCCCACGATGTCATACGGACCAGCAGCAGAAGCAGGTCCGAATCATGTATCGCTCTGTGCAAGCCACTGAGCTGGTGCAGAGTACTGAAGCTTAGACGATTTCCCTCTGACAAAAACACACACTTTACCTTGTTGCAAAGCCAGTCCTCAAACTTAGGCCTGGGGTTGCTGTAGTGCATTGCAATCTGCTTCCCCTGAATCACCAGCTTTTTCTGCAAAAAAAGTAGTTTCAATTATTCCTGTATCGAGGCACACACGTCCATTTTCCCATGGCAGAGCACCCTTCGGAGGAATCAGTGCTCCTGAATTAAATGGACAACATATGGGGAGGATGTGGAGGACAACCACCGCCACCTACACCCTGCCCATCCAATCCTGCAGAGAGGAGGACGAGGGCAGTAAGAGAATGGGATGTGGAGCAAAGATAAACGGAATCAGGGAGTGTTGAAAAAGCTGCCAAATGCTAAACGCTGACATGGAACCAGGAAGTGTCTCGAAGGAGACAAAGTCCTAACCTGCTGCGTTCAGGATTAACACATTTTTTAGGAGTCTCTTTGCCCCCACATTTCTATTCGCTTCTGGTATAGCACTGAGCGACTTTTTAAACATGTCCTTAGGTGACTGCTTCACTTCTTCCCCTACTCCAAATACCCCAGACCTTTTAACAACCACATTTGGATTACTTTTCCAAGCACTTTCTTCAGAAGCGTGCCTTTGAAAATACAGTAATTCCTCCCAAAGGGACCCTTGCTTAGACTTCTTGGAGGCTGGATTACAAGTGCCATCAACTGAAATGTAACTCAGAGTGGTTTCCTTTGACTAATGCATCAGTTCAATTGGAAGCCTGCACGAGAGGTTTGCGTTCTTCATTCAGGCAGGAGCTCTCCAAAATGAGGAACCAGACTGCAAGTGAAGCTTCTCCAGAGGTAGGAAAAGTTCATAATGCTTTCAGCACGTCCTCCCTCTCGGACTTTAGAGTCGTTAGGAATTTACATCAATTTAAGAAGCCTTGGTTCTCAGCCTCACACTCTGCCAAGTGTGGGTATGCAGAATGCCCTTCCGAAATATGGCCATTGACATGCTTTAGTCAAACAGGTGGAAGTACGTCTGAGGAAGCGTGTATTACAGGCCAAACCCCAGACATTTTAATAGAAGAACTAATTTTATAGCAAGTTGGCTTACTGCATAGGTACCACAGAAGTGCCAGGACCGGTGGCTTTTCTGTCAACAGGGTCTGACATAGATCTAGCACGTAGCATGAATAAGGCTTTCACGTTCTGCACAACTAAATAGGGCAAAGCCATTTCTCCTACCGGCAGGAGGGAGGGTTGGAGGGCCCAGCACTCAGTGGATATGCACACATAGAAACAAAGCTGCTGGTATAGTTGCAATACATCATTCTTTCATCTAACAGTCAGCAACCGGGCTGCTGGGGAGATTCTACGTTTTCCCTACGACTAGGGTGGCTGGTTACTGGAGTGAATTTGAATGTGTTTCAATAAATAACGCATCAGTACAGCTTTGTATATATTAAAATTATCTCATTTCTGAAAATAAGCATTAATTGCTTGATCTAAATCCATCCGCTGCATCCACCAACCCTAATGAGCAGCACATGAGGGAAACAGAATTTGAACGCTGCTCTCTGGCTAGGGAAATCACCCATGTATGGGACACGTGAAACTCTACTCCAGCATAAGGCACACGACAACTTCCATCTGCTGGAATAAACTCCCTATGAATCCCATTACAGTGCCATTTCTCTATGCATAACATCAACAGAGCAGAACAGCATTCCCCATGCTTCCCAAGGATCTTCACATCAAATACTCCGCTGTAAAATACAAAATTGCTTGACATACTTTGCTCACTTTGAGAGTATTTTTATGAAGTTCTGTTCTTAAAACAGATTATGAATATTCAAAAAGGAGCAAAAGTAAGTGAAACTGAAGTGCAACTTTAAAATCTCATCGGCAAAGAAACCAGAGGACTGTTACCGTATTTTGGCTCCTTACCAAGTCATCATATTCCCAAAAAGCCAAAATACACAGCATAATGTATGCGAGAACTCACTCTCTATCAAATTTAGTT
The DNA here is from genome assembly GCA_013400135.1 of Rhinoptilus africanus. Taxonomy (NCBI): domain Eukaryota; kingdom Metazoa; phylum Chordata; class Aves; order Charadriiformes; family Glareolidae; genus Rhinoptilus; species Rhinoptilus africanus. Next base: position 57,891 of record VXBO01013654.1, read on the forward strand.
GGAATAAACATTCTTTTCCTCTAGAAGAGACAGTTCTCCCCCTTTAACTGGGTGAACACACTACTGCCATGAACCAGTACTTCTCTTCCAGCATTAATACCAACGTAATGCGGAGATCTATTGCCTTCTCTGGCAACAGAGAAGGAAACATCATGGGGAAGTAAGTTAGGATTTTTTAAAGTCTATTTGCTAAACCTTCAGGAGACAATTAAATCAAAACCAAGTAATTTAAAACAATGGCACATTTCATTAGGGAGTGCTCAAAATAACCAATTTTGTCTCCTAATTTTACCTGATATTTTGTCCTCCTGTTACAAATTTTAATATATACAAAGCTTTTATTCTTTTAAATCATTGTTATGGAACAAACCACTCCTTCCACCTTTTTTTTTTTTTTTAAACTGTACAGACTTGTTCCATTTTCAGGAATATCTAGACTTGGTGAGTGAAGCAACCTGATTGGCTTCCATCCAGCTGGTAGCATCTTGAAAGTGATAAAACTCCACGAAGGCGAAACCACGGCTTACACCTAGAGACAGCATTCAGATATAGACGGGATACTTGTGTTAGTCAGTTCCTTTAAAACAGGTGAATCTCTCTCCAACTGCTTCATTACTTCATGACAAAGCAGCTTTACAAATGCGACGTCAACTGCTGGGATCTGCTCGGTATTTTGCCATGGCAAGGAACCAAGCTCCCTTAACTGGCTACATTTCACTCGATTTGAATCCATGTTTAAAGGTAACCATGCAACAGACTACATACTATTAAATGGGTTTATACTATTATTACTTACCAATACCTGTTAACAAATACCCCTGTGGACAGACTCCTTTTAACATGTTGACCAGCTATCTAAGAGTCTTCGAAAAAGCCACATTCCTTAGCCATGGCAAAGCTTTTTTTTTTTTTTTTATTGCATGTGCTTGCAGTTTGGGGACAATTCTGGATACTCTTTTGGGCCGGGGAAGAGGAAGGCGATATCAAAAACTGGATTAAGAGCTCTCACCTGTCTTTCTTTTCATCAGCCTCACGTCTGCAGGCTGAGGACCTTCGAAGGACTCAATAAGCTCACGAATCTGCATGAGATTTTAATCAGACAGTTAAATTTCCACATTTTGGCAGACAGATACGACACTCACAGGAGCAACCTACCTTACAGGACATGCAAGAGGTACGTAAAACCCACAACATTCTCAACACTATCTCAGACAAAAAGAAAACTTTTAAGGAGAACCTAACAGGAGACTGATGAGCATCAGAGAACCTGCACAGCCCTTTGCTACACTAGGATAACTCTTCTTCACTTAGACCACAGAATCCTCCAGAATCTGAATCACTATGTTGTTGTGTTCCAAGGTTATTTGTGCAAGATTTGGCAAATACTGTGCTTGCAGTGATATAAATACCCCTGACTCCTAGTAAAGAAAAGAGAACACTATCCTGCGAGGCTCCATGATGTATGTATTCTTAAGCCTCGTGCTACAGTTCTCATCCCCTAACAGTTCCCCTTCTGTTTTTCATGGGATAGAGCAATTTGTGAAGAATGTATTGTCAAAGAACCAGATGAAGAGATGTCAGTTCTTCAGCCACAACAAAGCTGCTTAAGTTTCACACAGGCTACAGAAATTACTACGGCAGAAAGGCATACGAGGAAAAGAAACGTTAATGATTTTTTTACTGTGAAAGCAGAAGACAAAAGGAGGGGTTTTAGCAGCTCTTACAAAACTCAAACTACATTGCATGCAAAACAGCTGCTCAGCAAACTCAAAACTGACCTAAAGCTGCCCATTAACACACCGACTTGAACTGACATCTTCAGAGCAAGTAGCTTTTTTTCATGAAAAAAGTGGAGAAAGCAGAGCTACAACATTAATACTGTTCTGAAGTGTTCTGTGTAATGTCTGACTGGGTTCTCTTGTTTGGATGAAGGAGCCTACACTTTATCAAACACTTATTAAAATATAAGACCAGCTCACAGCGATTCAAAAGAACACTCAGTATTAGCAGTGGCTAATCAAGAAGAACTAAGGGGAAAAAAACCAAAATCGATCGCAGAAATGGTGCATAAGGATTCTCCATGTTAAGCAATCGATGCACAAATATCACAAAGGCGGAGTCTGCCTGAAAACAAACCAGAATAGCTTGGCTTTTACAGGGTTTCCCCTCACTTAACAATTGTAGGCTTGCATCTTGGTAATCAAAATAACGCAGCAAGGAAGAAAAAAAGTTTAAAAAAAGTCAGAAAAGAAAGCTCAGAGCCGATGATCTTCAGTATCTTTTTATCAAAAAAAGTTAGATAGCCATATACTAAGCTCATTTGTACTTGCTCCGTCAGCGCCGCAGCAGCCATTTTATGACTTCCACAGCTGTAGCCACACAAAGCAGCTTTGTGCAGGGCTGTACTCAGCTGAGGAGCTCGCTGGCTATGTGTAACCCTACCATCCACAACTTCTGACCTCAATAAAGACCCGGAAAAATTCAAGCAAGTACCTCCTCTCTGTCTCTTTTCCCCCTCCCTCAGAGGTTAGGGCAGGGGGGGCAGAAGGAAAAAAAAATCTGCCTCCTATATGGAAGAGCAGAAAAGAGCAGGTAATTTAAAATCCACTCTTAGGGAAAGCATCCCAACATGCATGAAAAAAGACTATTCACGGATTGTTGCCTTTGAAAGGGACTGGTTCACATTCAACTGACCTCTGTTACTTAACAGTGACAGTTTAAATCCTTTTAGGAATCAAAATGGCAGCGCAAGCGTTGGAGAGGGGGCCACCATGATGCAGCTTTCAACAAAATGGCAGCAGCGACTACCACACAGAACAGCCGACACAGAGCCGCAGCCTTCCCAAGATGCAGGAAAAGCAAAGCCCCTTTTCTGGCTACTTACATCGTTCTCTGTAACCGTGATGGGAAGGCCACGTAACATGATGGTTTTGCTTTCTTTCTCATCGTTAATGTCGTTCCTGTAGTCGTGCTCTCCATAGTCGCCATCGGAATGGTAGCCATCTTCTGATTTGTCACTGTTCCTGCGCTCCCGCTCCCTCTGAGAAACCAGCGCCCACAATTAACCACCGCGATTTCTACCAACATGCCCCCGCAATGCCAGAAAAACAAAGCGTTAACTCCCACTCCCCACGCGAGCATCTTTCCCAGGTTTGGTCCTGACGGCCTCTGGCACAGCACCAAGCTCAAACCGACCCCCACCACCACCCCCTTTGCCCCAGCACCTCCCCGGGATGCCAACCCCGGCCTCGGGGACCGGCCCCCCCGGCCCCAGGAGGGCTCGTACCGGCACCCCGGGCTGGGGGGACCCGTCCAGCACCCGCCCCGGCCCCCTCCCGCCCCCCGGGGCTGCAGAGACCGCGGCTCCGGCCCGGCTCGCCCGCCCCGCTCACCNCCTCTCTCCCAGACACGCTTACCGCTTGTCCGACCCCATGCCGCCGTCCAGGATCCGCCAGCACACAGCGCAGCGCTAACCGCCACCCACGGGGCGCCGACCACACACACGCAACCCCTCAGTCCCTCGCCACAAAATGGCGCCGGAGCAACTGCCCTTCTTCTACCCAGCAGGCACCGCGCCACTCCGCTGGAAGTTTCCAGGCGCCGCGCCGGCGCCCGCCGCGGGGCACGCCGGGAGTTG
>VXBO01013655.1:0-43648 GCA_013400135.1 Rhinoptilus africanus
AAAAAAAAAAAATAGCTAGCTCATATTCTTTGCTTGTGTGTGGAGGAATTTACAGAGAATTATATACTATACTTCTAGTATATAATAATGAATCTGACCAGTGGCATGGAATTAATAGATCTTCAGACTTTTAGTTTAGTTCCACAAACCATCTCACCATACGTTTAGAACATTGCAAGCAGGTTTACCTGGTACTTTATATAGCCATAACTGGGCAAGAGAGTATTTCCTTTTACATCTGTATAGTATTAACGGGATAAAAGTATATTTAACTTTGACTTTGTGCAGCTTTTGCATGTGAATGAATGACTTTCTGACAGTGACATGGAGCCGTCAGATCAGCAAAGGTACCAGAACGGACTGCAAGGGGAAGTATCTCCCAACAAGATGCATTTACCTGTACGTGCCTGTAAAATACATACACCTGCTGAACCAAAGAAATAGGGGTGTGGTTTCTCCATGTAGCCATGAGTCGTGTATGAAAATAGAATTGTTTAGTAAAGCAGATAGATAGGGCCATTAATGATTGCTGTAAAAAGAGACATTAATTCATAGCTCAGAGAGAGAAAGGAGTGAGACCAGCATTTGCTGGCGAGGTGGCAGAAAGGAGGAATGCATTTCTTCCAAAGAAAGAGGTAATTTCTTTCCAAAGCAGTCAGTCATGGGGAAAACATTTCTTATGTGTTTAAAGGACGCACAAAAGAAACATTTTGAAGAGAAATACAACATCTTCATGAAAGTCTGTGAGAATTTTCAACCTGTGTTTCGTTATTTCTGCATGGAAAAATTCCTGGATCCAGCTGTGTGGTTTGAAAAACGATTGGCGTACACTCGCAGTGTGGCTACATCTTCTATAGGTATTATATATTATTAACATTGGCTTTTTAGATTATAAACAAAGAGTTTATACCATTTCAGAAGTAATGGCTATTCTGCTTTTATCATGTGTCAGAAAAGAGGCAGTAAGGGGCAAAAAATGCCAGCAAGAACAGCAGCATTATTTTTGTCATTAAGATTTCTGATCTGTTCCTCCCAATCCTTTCTGCAGTAGAAAGATAGAATGAGATTCTGTGTTTCTTTGTTTTATATAGTGGTTTGTACTTTTAGGTTCTGGTAGGTTTTTTTAAGTTTCTGCCTGACTAATTCTGTTGTTTTGATTCAGCATTTATTCACTTCATCCGTAGCCTCAAAAGTTTTAACTGAGTTGAAAAGCTTAATCTTTTACTTTCTTTGTAGTGGCATTATTAGCCATAGCTGAAATGGCTATTTAAACTCGGGCATTTTTTCTTTATTTTTCTGTCTTAATAAGGAAATAGAAGTATTTGGATTGTGAATTTTCTTTGGATGACTCAGTTCTGTCTTGAGCTTCTGGAAGATATTTGACAGTAGATTGTATACATTGCAGTAGATCCTATTTTAGATCCCAGAATGGCCAACCCCGCTCCCACGTTGTGAACATGTTGTTTATACTCTTTTTGATGGAAAAAAAAAAAAGTAGTAGTACATCTACAGTTTAGCAGAATGCAGATGAAAGATTTTGTAGGAGTAGTACTGCTATCCATGTCCTTCGGCTAATAGGAAAACAGTAACAGGTGTAAAGTGCAGCAAGGGAGATCCCGTTGGGAGGTTTACTACAATAATGACAGTAAAGCACTGATTTTTAAAACTGACTTAAACAGTTCCTGAGTGATTCTTATCTAGGTGTAGTTGAGCTGCCCCAGCTGAACTATGGACTGAATTATGTCCAGTCCAAGTTTCTGGATTACATGATACTGTGAGGTAAACAGTTTTCTTAAAAGTAGTAGTAATAACAAACACTGATTTTATTATGCACTTGCATATTTCTTTTTTTTTTTTTTTGAAAGCTATGAAATTGTTTGCTTGACCTATCTACAGAGAGAAATGGGCAAGAAGTCTGTGGAGTAGATAAAACAATACACATTTGTATGAGAATAACCTTTTTGCAATTGCATTCAGTTAACCTTTTCTTTTTGGATTTGTGGAATGGCACTTGCTCTTTACTGGAGTAATACACGTACATGGGGGGAAGAAAAGTTCTCACTTCTAATTTGTTTGCACATGTTACACTAATAATCTTTGCTTTGTTAATTTTTTCATGGTTTTTATGGTGTTTAAGTATGGGTTCAGTACTACCTTTTTGTTTTAGTTGGCTACATTCTTGGACTTGGAGACAGACACGTTCAGAATATCTTGATAGATGAACAAACCGCAGAACTCGTGCATATAGATCTGGGTAAGTGCAACAGGCAAGAGAACCTTAATTTTTCTTCACTTCAACATTTTTAAAAAAACATTCATTATCCTTTCATTTAGGGGTTGCTTTTGAGCAAGGTAAAATCCTTCCCACACCAGAGACTGTTCCATTTCGATTAACCAGGGACATTGTGGATGGCATGGGTATCACTGGCGTGGAAGGTGTCTTCAGAAGGTACGTGCTTCTGCGCTGCACAGGGGTAAGGAGGCAGCTGGGTGCTTCCGGCATTATGATGGCTGTCTGTTAAATAGTTCTGTTGCTTGAGAGGAGACTCAGAGTTCTGCTCATATCCAAACGTAAATGCTGTCCTCTTAACACATACGCTGTTATTTATACAACTAATTACACGTTCATTGTCGTTGCCCAGCTTTTCATATTCTTCCCTGACTCACGGGTTGTTGTCACCCGCTTGTGGAATTCCGGGATGGCTCAGTGCTTCCAGAGGCTCCACAGCCAAATTTCATCCCTTGATTTAGACTGATGGATTTTTTTTCTTTCAGAACTATGTATTTCTTTCAGAGCTGTACTATATTTTTGGAGCTATTAACCATTCAAACCATTTTGTTCTGTCTTTTATTTCTGTGCAGTTTTATGTAAGTAATTTGAAGTCTTTTTCCTCTTTTGGATCATATATTTGGTATCACTTTGCAAGTGCAAAATATAAACCCCACAGCAGATTTGAGCTGCAAAACAGAAATATCTCCAAAGGGCTGAGTTTCTGTCAGCCTCCATCCAGTCTCCTGTGAATGACCCAAGAGAGCCCTAAAAAGCAGGGCACTTCTCTCATTCACGACTTTGATGATGTTCATTAATGTAGTGCTTGCAAAACCCAAATTCGGTGTCTTTAAAAAAGGACATAGCTTAAGTGTTGTCTTTGTAAGGTAGCGATTAATATTAATAATTAGTTCCTGATATACCTTTGTCCTGTGAAGGAGCAGTCATTGCCACTTCTGTTCTAAACACGATGCTGTCAAATTCACGGTTTCGTGTTACGTTGTAAACTTTTGTCCCATGATACAGAAAAACATGAATTGTTTGGCTGCAGCTCAAGTAAATACAGTATAAAAGGCACCTGGTGCAGACCTGGTGCAGTGTGTCCAGCAGGTGGAGGGAGGTCATCCTCCCCCTCTACTCTGCCTTGGTGAGGCCCCACCTGGAGTACTGTGTCCAGTTCTGGGCTCCCCAGCTCAAGAAGGAGAGGGAACTGCTGGAGAGGGTGCAGCAAAGGGCTACCAAGATGATTAGGGGACTGGAACACCTCTCTTATGAAGAAAGGCTGAGGGAATTAGGTCTCTTCAGTCTGGAAAAGAGACGGCTGAGGGGTGACTTTATCAATGCTTATAAATACTTGAAGGGTGGGTGTCAGGAGGATGGGGCCAGGCTCTTTTCAGTGGTGCCCAGTGACAGGACAAGAGGAAATGGGCACAAACTTGAGTATAGGAAGTTCCACCTAAACATGAGGAGGAACTTCTTTCCCTTGAGGGTGGCAGAGCCCTGGCACAGGCTGCCCAGGGAGGTGGTGGAGTCTCCGTCTCTGGAGACATTCAAAACCCGCCTGGACGCGTTCCTGTGCAACCTGCTCTAAGGTGGCCCTGCTCTGGCAGGGGGTTGGACTAGATGATCTCCAGAGGTCCCTTCCAACGCTGTGATTCTGTGATACTGTTTCTGCCTCAGCCACACTGACTTGTAATTACCATTATAGGTGTAAGTGCATAAACAAGTCATCTGAAGGTTGGGTGCGAGCATAGTTAGCTTTGCTCTGTGTGTTCTCCTCCTGAAGTAGGCAGGAGGCCTAATCCCTCTTTCACTGGAGTACCTGTCCCTTAAGGAAAGTTTCATATTCCTTCCACGAGCTTAGTTTACTTGGGAGTGAATGTAGGTAGCCATTTCTGCTTCGAAACTCATCAGGGAGATTTCTGAAATAGCTTCGTGTCTCTGGCTGCTGGATCTGCTCATTTCATGTTCAGGAACCCTACCAGGATTCTCCGATGTGTTGCTGAGCACCTCTGGCACACACGTTTTCATCCAGCCGAGCAGTTCCGCCATCATGGCAGTTAACAATCACTGTTAACTCAGTGGTTAATGCTGCGTATAGACACATTTCAGACAGTGAGACAGGTAATACCTTTCCCATAGGGAATATACCCAGTCTCCTTCCATTCTTACATTTCTAAATTTCTCCATTTATTTTTTCCAACATGGAAACATCAGAGAGGTTAGTCGGTTGTTAGAAATTGGCCTTTAAGAAGGGTACAAATATCCATTATTTAAATGATGAAATTACCATTCCATTTTACTGAAAAGAACCTAAAAATACGGTTAAATATTTTCTAGATGCTGCGAGAAAACAATGGCTGTTATGAGAAATTCTCAAGAAGCTTTGCTGACTATTGTAGAGGTAAATGTTTTTTCATTCTTTCTGATAGAAATCTGATAGTAACCTGCCAGAATATCTGCAGCTCCTTGTCTTTGTATGCATTACTGTACCAAATATTCGTGTAGGGGTTTTTTGTTCAATTTTAATTTAGTATTGTTGGTCGGATTTGTTAATTCGTGTAATCTTCAATAAAATCAAGACCAGTTTGCATTTTGTATGGGAACTATTCATTTCAGGCATTGCACTTTCCCCTCTTCAGTATCCAGACGCTCCTAGCTGTAGTGCAACATTCCTCGCAGGAGTAGTGCCCACTGAATTAAATTCTCTTTGCACAAAGATGAGAATTAAACTGACTTTTAAAAGCAGCTTATACTATGCATTAAAAAACCAACAATGTGTCTGGAAGAGTATTAAAAAATGACCTCTTCATAGCGGAGATGGTGCTCAGTGGCACAACCCAGTCATGTGTGAACAGCACAAACACCTGCGCATAATCGGATGCGGTTTTATTGTTGGATTGTCTACCAAGCAGTTTAGCCCAATTCTGTTGGATTTTAAAAAACCACCGAACCTCCTCATATTGTGGTTAGCGTGAGCATTACCACCGAGCGTTTTCCTTCCTGCTAGGTCACTGGACTAGCTGTGATTGAACAGTTTAAATTCAATAGAGGGGTTTTTTTACTGTGTAGGTGCTGCTGTATGATCCGCTCTTTGACTGGACCATGAACCCCTTGAAAGCTTTGTATTTGCAGCAGAGGCCGGAGGACGAGGCTGACATGAGCTCTTCGCTCAACACTGATCCACAAGAATGTAAAAGAAAAGCCAGGTGTGAGATTTTTTTTCTTACCGCCTCCTGCTCTCTTGTCTTGCTCTACGGTTTTCTTACTGAACGTTGCCCGTGTTGTTCAGGATCCATACCTACTGCGCCTGGTTTTCTTTTTTTATTCTGCCAGCAGCGATGACCAAAGTTTTAACAAAGTGGCTGAGCGTGTTCTGATGAGACTTCAGGAGAAGCTGAAAGGTGTGGAGGAGGGAACGGTGCTCAGCGTGGGAGGGCAGGTGAACCTCCTCATACAGCAGGCCATGGACCCAAAAAATCTGAGCAGACTCTTTCCTGGCTGGAAGGCTTGGGTCTGACTTGGAAGGATCCGGCATGTTTTTAGAAGAAACACGTTTTTATGCTGCAAGTATCTTAACATTTCAAATTGGTATTTCACAATTAAGACTTGTATCAGGAGCAACTGTGAAGGCGTATATGTGTTAGTATTTGGTGGATGTTTTGCGTTTGGTCTTTTTTCAATAATCTGTTACCAAGAAAACATTTTTTTATACTGTTTGCTGTACAGTATTTAACACCAGCCACTGCTTTGGTGTTCCTTGTGACCTGCAAAAGGACTTCTTGGGCGTACTGGGTGCGTTAAATTCTCAAAGCCTGAGATTAATCCCTCTTGTGTATATGTTAAATAGCTGGAGTCTTGTATATAATAATTCTGTATGGCGATGTGAGCGGGTAGAATGGATGATCTGAAAACCAGGAGTCGTGAAATAACCAGCTGAAGTGCATTTCAAAAGGGGGTTATACTTTAAAGATAATGATACAGAGAATATAAAAGAAAACCAGTGAACCTCATGTTTAATGAACTGAGGGTTCTTGGGGTTGGGTTTTTTTTAGCCTGGTTAAATGGACACTGGGTAGGGACTTTGAGCCAAGTATAATACGCTTTTTTTCCTGCTGTAAATGAAATTATGTTTGTACTTTATTTTTATACCACTACTTTAATAGTGTAAAACAGTAAGAAATATTTAGCTTTTGTAGCTCAGGCTTCCTTGGTAAAATAGACTGACTATACAATCAAGCTTAACGTACCAGATATGCCACTAAAGCAAACAGTATTTCATTCTGTATTTGGAATAAATGCCTGTTGAAAAAATTTCAGTTGTATTTTGAGCACAAAAATCTCATTCTGATTGCACACGGTTCTACAGAAGACATTGCTCTTTCTTCAGGGAAAAGACCTACTGTAATAGGATAGTCAATAAATACAAATAGGTGACTCCGTTCAAATTAACAGTCTCACTGGTATATTTAGTAAACCTTCTCGAATCAACTTTATATTTAAAAATACGAATAAAATTTGGCATACTTTCACATTATCTTATTTTACGCTTTATGCATTTTTACAGCAGTGTAAGTGAAGAATTGCTGTTCTAATTAGCATTTCAACAATTTTTATTTATACAGTGTTCACACAATTTTTATGCTGTATCTTTGTTTTATAAGTTAATGTCAACATGGTGAGATGAGTCTTTTGTATTATGTTTTCATGAAGCTGACATAAATTTCTGTTCATCCTTGGAACCAAAAACGCATCCAGGCTTTTCTTTGGGGAAAATCTCATCCAGGGATGCAGTGATTTGTTCTCTGAAAATTAAATTTAGCTGACAGAGCACACACTCTGTATGGGCATTTTAAGTGGCACTTAGGAAATGGAGAAAAGTCCTACCAGGCAATTCCAGAATGGCAGGTAGGAAAGGACTGACAGAAAGCACTTAAAGAATTTTTATTTTTAAGCACAGACTTAAAAAAATCTGGTGATATTTCTGGAAATTTTTCTCATGCTTCTTATAGAGGAAGTTCTTTAGGCACGTTTTGGGTTATTCAATCCTAAAACTCTAGCTATCATATAAAGGACTATTGCATAAAAGCATTTGGCATATCCTGTCCTTCATGGGTTACTTGGAAAGGAATCTTTTCATCGTGCTGAACCGCAGCTTAGGTTTTTAACTTACAGCAAATGGTGAAGCATTAATGTTAGTAAGATTGTCTCAGGGAAGTCTAACTTCAGAGGAAATAATTTAATTATTCCTCTGTAGTGCTGTTAACTTGGTGTTTAGTGCCTGTACTTTGAATGAATATACATTTTCATGGTTCAAGCTGAAGGAAACGCAAATGAAATGAATGTAAATATTGTAATTGAAACCTGCTTACATTATTGTATGCTCCTGGAGCGGTGTCATGCCGGTTAGCAGACAAACATAGGAAAACAGCTTGAATTATTAACAAACCTTGGAGTCTACAAAACTGTTAAAATCAATCTGACGCAATCCTGTCATAATGAGGTCTGAGCTCAGCCAGTGTAACATTCTTGAGATAATTGTCATCCCTGCAAAGGCTCATGTAGCCAAAAAGTAACCATCAGAGACCCAGCTTTCTTTTTGTTCCAGTAACGCCTTAATTTTTAAAAGTCAAAATTAGAAAGTGAATGGTTTGCAAAAATGGATCATCAATAGACACACACTTTCCTTGCATAAGAACAGAAAAATAAAATCTGGATGGAAATGCTGCTTAATTCTGAACACTGGTTTTGTCACAAGTGCTACTGCTGATGGTGAGGTGGGTTAGTGTTTAAGACGCTAGAAATGCGCGAGGCATGCGAGAGTCAGCGTGTGAGACAAGAGAGTCACGTTGCCTCTTTAGCATTTGGTTTTTTCTTGGAATGCATCTTTGCAATTTTAAACATTTACATTGCGAAAAGATAATTTCTAAGGAAAATGAGCCTGTGATCTAGTATGATGGGGAAGAGTTTTTAAACAGCAATGTATTTATTTGAAATTAGCTTTTTCTGGTGAAACTGTTGGAGAAATGTCCTCAGGGGTATGAACTGAAAAAAAGGTAAGTGTTAGCAGGTAAACCAGTTTGAATTCTACCTTGACTGAGCTTTTCCATCAGCAAGGAACTCTGTCCCATGAATGGGAATCAGATTACTGCCCACCTGGTGAGGTATATCCAGTTTAAATAAAACGGAGGTGTCAGTCTTCACGAGGGGAAATCTGAAAACTTATGTTGTTCTTGGGGATAAAACCACCCAAAAATTATTTTCTCAGTAACTATGAATTAATTAGCTCACTATTCCATGTTACTATGAAACTCTTCAGTTTTTAAAAAGTAATCACTGCTACTAAATGTTTTTGAATGCACTAAAATGTTAGGCTTCATATTTTCAGGGGCTAATGCACTCTCATTATACATTGTTACATACCGTACTCTTCATTAATATTGCTGTTCCATATCTGCACAAGCAATAATGCTTCAACAAAAAAGGGTCAATAAAGATATCTTTGTAAACGGGTGATTCCAAAATCTGCCCGGGAAACTTGGTCGTGTGATTGCTAAGTGATGACACTACCCGTTTTTCCTGCGACTTTCATCCCTGTGGATTTACAGCTGAAGTAAGGCAGTGGTGGTGTCTTGCGGGACCTATAGAGAGCCTGAAACGGCTCTCAGGGAGAGATTACCTCATGCGAGCACTTAATAATGACACTTTAATATTAACATTGAATACAATTGTTCATTTCAGCAGGTAGGTTGAAGAGTGAAAGGGCAGTGAGAAAGGAGTGCGCTAGGGAGGGTTTAGGTCCTCTCCCTGCCGCATTTCAAAGTCTCACCTGCCTCCTGATTGTATGAGGAACTGAGGTGTTGTTCACATAACCCACGCATGCGTCCTGCACTGAACACCTGTGCTTTAGCTTCCGTTCAGCGCTGCACAGTGAGTAACATCAGTAATATCTCTGAGGGCACACACAGCTTCTGCTCTCCCCAATCCCTCGTTCTTTCCTCCCTCCTGTACCTGTGGCCACTGAAAGTGCGGCGCAAAGCGCCTAACCCCCTTGCCTGCCCTGGAGAAGGCCCGCGGCAGCAGCCATAGCTGGTCCTCCCTCTCTCCATGCCCACTTTGCCAAACCATACACAACATACGACAGATCCGAGCTCATTTGGTTGCCTGGGTTGCTGTGTGCCGCCTATGCCGGGTGCAAAGCAGAAGGGATTATGAGAAAATGCAACTACCTCTAGAAGATCCCACACACACTTTGAAGAAACTGCTCTTTTTGGATGGCGTTGTGAAGAAGTCCTCCACTCTTAATTCCTCAGCCGTGCTGTGCTGAGTCTTCCCTGCAGCTCCTAGGGTGAAGCAGTGTTAGAACGTGGGTGCTCGGTGGCGGCTGACTCTGCCTCGTGAAGATTGTCTGTCAACTAGCAGAATTGGACCACGTACTATTTTTTTTCAGAGACAGGGTTTTTTTCCTGTGATTAAAATGGAACCTAAAGGGTGCTGGGCACGCTCCTCACGCTCACGCAGCAAGAATGTGAGAGGGAGAGAAGGAAGGGGTGGAGGGAGAGGAGGGCAGAGCCTCTGCATGCTTTTCTAACTACGGCAAACTGAAGTTTCCAGGTCTGCAGTCACAGGGCATGTGCCGTTTGACTATGACTCTGGATTACAACTACCTCCCTTAATCCTAACTATTGCTAAATCACCTTCCTGTTCCCAGAGTGCTGTTCCACAAGCGCAGGAAAACCTTGCCATAGAGAACACGTATTTGACTTGCAGGATTTTAGTATCTTGATCTGTTCACCCAAAGCCCCTGTTTTTCACTCCTCACACCACATTTGCTTTCACAAAAGCAGGGAAAACTGAGTTTATGGATTGGTAATTTTCTGTTCTGGAAATACAACAAGTGGCATAGCAGGAATGAATCCATTTACTGAAGTGTAGTGCTGCTTCTGCATCACAGCTAGGACCTGTTTTATAGGAAGCTGGACAACTGTCAAGCAGAAAAAGTCCTTCAGCCTGCAAAGCCCAGGATAGATTTTTGTGGTGGGCAGGATTAATTTCTTAGTATTTGGAAAAATTCCTTTGTGCTGTGTGAGATGTCACAGGTTCAAGTTATGCCAGGGCAGGTTTAGATTGGATATCAGGAAACATTTTTTCACTGAAAGGGTTATTAAACATCGGAACAGGCTGCCCAGGGAGGTGGTGGATTCACCATCCCTGGAGGTGTTTAAGAAAAGGGTAGATGAGGTGCTCAGGGACGTGGTTTAGAAGGGGTTTTTTATCAGGGTGGGTTAATGGTTGGACTTGATGATCTTGAAGGTCCCTTCCAACCTCACACATTCTATGATTCTATGTCAGCACCTAAAGTGCCAAAATGGCAGTTCCTTAATCTGAGTGAAGTGGAGACAGTTGTGATTTTGGCGCATCATTTAACAAGGGACAGTTAAGTAGTTTTTCCACATTAATTATTTAAGCAGATACCTATGATTGAAGTATCTACTTAAAATACTTCCATCTGAAAAAAAAAGAATCTAATTCCACCAAGAAACTTTAATCTTTTCAGTTCTCACCAGTCTCTCGTATGAACACATTATGCTTCCCCCTTTTTATTAATAATTACAGTATTTTTATACAGTCTACTCTTCCTTTATTGAGGTTATAGACGCCTGCTTTTATGTGATTTTTTTTCCCCATCGAGATAAGGATCTGTTAGTTTTTCACCAAAGGTGTTCAGATTTCCATATGAAAACCAGCTTTGCCTCCACATACGCTTTCCCCAAACTACTTGAATCTGTGACAGAGAGTTCTTCAGATTTCCCTTAGAGATAGATTTTAATTTCTAGAAGACCAAGCTGTAGGTGTTTCTGTGGCCTCTGTGGCCACTGCAGAGAGAATGTTGGTTTTGGAAACTCTATCCAGAAGGCTCCACACAGAGCTCAGACTATAGTAAAACAAACTAGATGATCTTTAAGGTCCCTTCCGATCCAAACCATTCTATGATTCTGTGAAACAATTAATAAGGTAGTTGTACTTCACCTCTCGTGACTTACCTGGAATGACACTCTTCCAACCAAAACAATTCTATGATTCTATGAATTTTCAGAAACCTTCCAGTCATTGTACCCCTGAGCTTACCTCTGACTGAACACCACCGCTGCATTTTGGCCCAGCAATAATTAAATGTACAGTCAGTCAGTCAGCCACAAGACAATCGTAATTTCCATAGTTGTACAGTAGCTGAAGCTTGTGGTATGCAGGTTCCACAGCATATCCTTCACCCCCACTGTCCTGCTCTTTAAGGGAATTTAACTTCTTACCAGCAAGGGAGTGCACCACAAATTTTATCAACGCAATTATTGTTTGATAGAGCATTACAGTTTCAGTCCAGCTTCCAGCCCCCTAGCATGCCATGGAAGTTGTAGATAACACTTGTCAACAGGACAGTCTTTGCTCAAATGAGTGCTTCCCATGGACAGCTTCCAAACCAAATGCTTTCATGCAGGAAAGACTCTTGGTGTGCTCCTGACCCATGTTCAAGTAGATGGCACTTCGGCACTAGACCAGTACTCCTAAGATTTTCATCATGCGAAGTTTGCCAAGATACCTGAAATAACTCTTACATTATGCAAATCTTTAATTTGAAAGTAACACCAGCTTAGTCAATTAAAATTTAAAAGTTAAATCAATTACTCAAATTAGACATAAAAAAATGAAGAAATATCTAACCAACCTTGTCAGTATCTCTCATTCTGCTTGTCTTCACATTGGTTTATGTTTCCTTTTTGTCTAGCAGACTATCTGACAGCACCCCCACCAAGGTTGGATCCCTCTCCAGAATTCTTTTGGGTACCATGTACATTTATTGCTTTAGGAAGAGATTTTGGGTCAGTTTCTGAACTGCCCACTGTCCCTTTTGGACCCTCTTCCCAGAAAGAACTGTCTGCCAAACTAAAGCCACATAACTGCTCAGAAAGAGCCAACTGCTGCTGTCCAGAGCACAGCCCAGAAACGAGATGATTATTAAGCAGCGTGGAGAATCAGGGATCCTGCTTGCTTGACCCATGGCCCTTGAGCAAGTGTCCCAGCCCCCTTCTTATTTAGCACCACAGACAAAGGCTTTGAGCAGCCTGGTCTGGTGGGAGGTGTCCCTGCCCAGGGCAGGGGGTTGGAACTAGATGATCTTTAAGGTCCCTTCCAACCCGAACCATTCTGTGATTCTACGATTTAGTTAAGCAAAATCCAAGATGAATTCCATGGTTCCTTAGGGCTTAGCGCTAACATCTAGACAGGCCCTGCGGCTAGGCTTCATCTTCCCTAAAAGCCATACTGACTGCAACAAAAAATCCCCTTGTAATATCCTTTCCTGAGCAGTGCTTCTGTGTTCAATCAACTGCAAGAAGTAAAGTAAATGGCTTTGGACAGAGAGAAAATAATCACAGTTTACTGGTGGACTGCAAAAGGT
The DNA here is from genome assembly GCA_013400135.1 of Rhinoptilus africanus. Lineage (NCBI taxonomy): Eukaryota > Metazoa > Chordata > Aves > Charadriiformes > Glareolidae > Rhinoptilus > Rhinoptilus africanus. The sequence goes on from VXBO01013655.1 coordinate 12,726, forward strand.
ATTTAAGTAAATATTTTCGAAAACAGGTTAAAGTTTAAAATTCCTGGCAATAAGTGCTAAAAATAAGTATCACTTTGTAATAACTTTTTCAGCTTTCAAGATAAAGTTTGTGCATTACTCCAGCAGTCTACTGTGCAGAAGCCTTACGCTGTGCTCTGAAGAAATGCATTCTGAAAAGGGAAGTTATTGCAAATGTGATTTAGAGCAGAACTGGATTGTGTTTATAAACAGCCAAGTCCAGTGTAAAGCAGCTGGCATTTACTTCTTCAGTTAGGCAGTGCTTGGTTAGTCCGTTTCTATTGCTGAAATTACTAATCTATTTCATATCACAGTGGAGTAGGGCAAAATATAAACAACTATCAACAAAATTACCATTTATATCCATTGTAAAAACATATTCCTCAGAGAAAAGGTAAACTAGCTGGTGTTACACAAAATTGCCTAGGTTGGAAGGGACCTTTCAGATCATCGAGTCCAACCATCAACGTAACTCTCACAAAACCATCACTAAGCCATGTCCCTAAGCACTACGTCTACCCATCTTTTAAATACCTCCAGGGATGACGATTCCACCGCTTCCCTGGGCAGCCTGTTCCAGTGCTTGGTAACCCTTTCAGTGTAAAAATTTTTCCTAATATTCAATCTAAACCTCTTCTGGCACAACTTGAGGCCGTTTCCTCTTGTTCTATCACCTGTTATTTGGGAGAAGAGCCTGACCCCTCCACATCTGGTCCTGATGTGGAGTCTGCTTCTCTTACATGAAAGGGAGTAAAAGTTTCTGTCCTTTCTAAGTGATGGTGTGGAATCTGAGACAATCCATATGGAGCATGCTGTGACTTAAGAAACTGGAAATCTAAACAAAAGAGTGGAAACGCAAGTAAAGACATAATTTAGATCATTAAAATTACACTATCTTTACCTATACAAATCCTTATAACACTTCAAAGAACAAAAAAAATCAAAGCTTAGAGACAGTTCCATTTGTGTTACAAAAATGGAGATAGAAGAGAATTAACTTTCCCTAAGACTGCACATCTAACAAGCTAGTTTCTGTAATTATGAGACATAACCTGGTATCAATCCTCTGATTTTTTGCTTAATAATTTCTCCTTTGTATTGCTCTATTGTTAAAAAGATATTATTTCTCACAAAATCAGTTTGTTGGCCAAATTTTTCCAGACAGCAGCGTGATTACATCAAACAATTTCAATTATGTAAGTGTAAATTAGAAGATAATCTGACTCTTTATATGATTTTGTTTGGGATTTTTGACTTGCCTTACTACCTTAATCAGTCGATAATGTATGTTAACACACCTATACGTTGCATAATACGTAAGTAGATCATATACACTAAAAGCCCCTTGGCTATGTCAAAACACAGAAACTGAGGCCTAACTGATGCCCTATCAGCACACAGCAGTCATACCGGTGTAATTAAAACCAGTTTTAAATCAATTTATTTAGGTCTGTGCAAACCACCGTGGATGCAAACCTCCATGTGACACACATCTGTTTATAATTATCTCTTATCTGTTTATCTTAATTCTGTCATTTACACACAAGCTCTCATAAATCAGTGACAATACATGAGGTATTGTGTTAAGGTAGACATTATATAAGGAAAGATAAACACAGACCTTTGCGGCCGTGGTTCTCCTCAGGACACACGACGATTGCTTAAAGCAATAGTGTTCTGTCATCATTCAGTTCCAAATTACCAGCTTTACTTTATGTAAAGCATGGAAGTAAACCTGGGGGCTCCCTGTGTGCACTGTTCCCACTGTCCTTCTCAGACACTTTCCATCTCACTCCTACACTATTTTTTGAGTCTTGGTTGTAATGGTTTCCAAGTATCCTTTTTTTTTTATTATTCCAAAAACCCTTACTGGATGCGGCTTTCAGCCTCTCTCTCCAGTACTTCACTCATTGTTTCCTCTTTTCATTACAGCATCTGCATTACAGATGTAGCTGAGGGGGCTTTTTATAGTTTGCTGCTGTGAAAGAACTACTCACCACTTAATTATAGGCATGCTTGAAGCTTTTAAAGTTAAATAATGCTTTAAGAAATTGCATGTCTGTAAAACCATTGTAATAAATTAATCCAATGGTATAAAAATAAGAATTCTTTTTACATTTCTATCCTATTGCATTGTCTAATTACTCTTTATTAGGAATATGAATGTCTCAGTAAGCAAGTGATCCAATTGACTATACACCAAGGAGTTTAATGGATTTCGAAGCTGGAGGAGACTGTTACAACATGTTCTGTATATAAAATAAGTCATTTACTTTAAATGCTGGCTGACAGAATGCATTTAACATATCCAATTTATGAATAACTCATTATTTTGATTTTGGTCTTCCAACTCTCTCTATGAGCTAATTACAATTTACTGAAAATGCTTTATCATCCACTAAGAAGAAAATTGGGGCTTCCTTTTGTAGGATGCTCAATTTTTTAATGGTCTGAGAGTGATTTATCCTTGTGGACTAATATGAACCAGCTGTTTTTCCTGAAAGATTGATGAGATGACATCAATATGTCACAAAGGCCATATTGATGTCTGGCCTTTGTGACATATTTTGTTAAGTGCAAGAAGACACGCATTTCCTAATACTGAAAGTTCTAAGTATAGACAGAAAGAAAGTGCAAAAAAAGAAAAAAAAAGAAGAAAAAGAAAAAAGGAGAACCGCATTTGACTTTATGAGATTGTCTGTTTCTCTTCAAAAAGTACAGTCGGGAACAAAATAAACTTAATTCTAAAATACATTAAGTACACATGCAGTTGTATCACAACCTTGATTAACAAAACCATATGCCAACAATAAAAGACAATAAAGCTAGTTAATCCTCAGAGTAATTTGAAAGCACAAATGAAGTATACAGAAATCTTGATGACTGCAACAGTTGCGTATTTCAACCCCTGCTTTAATGGACTGCTATGGCTCTGGGATTCAGCCGACTGATTGCTTTGCTACATCCTGCTACAGAGGAAGGTTCAAGACAATAATTGCATACGACACTTCATTGTGGAAAGACAGTTTTCTTAGATAGCGCCAACCTACATGGTAAGAGTGTGTAGTATTTGCTTATCTTCTCAAAGATGTACACAACCTGCGTCTGGAGCGCCAACGACTCAACTTTAGAAACATCATCGACAATGAGGAGTCCAGCACAAAATATTTCTCTTTCATAAGTAATTTCACCTGGAGTTCTAACTCACTGCACAGATGCTATGTGTATTTTTTCTCTAGAAAGTTATGAAATGGTTCTGTAATTCCTACCTATGTACTCTTTCCTTACTTCATGCTAACTCTTATTGAATGGGATCACCTTGTGAAAAATAAATTAACTTCTCACCCTGCCTCTACGCTACAACTTGAACAGCAGTCTGAGTAGTGTCTAATGCTTCATTAGCCTCATGTATAATTGATGTGAGGTATACTAACGATGTTTTGTTCATGAGGCAAAGTTAAATAAGGAGGAGGAGGAGGTTTGGAACAGAAACCAAATAATTATAGAAGAAAAGCAGAAATTTAGTAAAAATGCAAGACAGCTGGGCAATAATTCTGGCAATAAATTAGCTTCCTTCCAGCAATTTTAGGTGTTGTAGCCATAATTCTTAGTTCTTAATTAAATAACTTAAAAGCATGAGACATTTACATAGGACTATGATATTCAAGTTATTTAAATATCAAAAATCAAGAGGCAAGTAGGCCTAAATTAAGGCAGATGCATATACCAAGACATTTCAAGGAAAAGAATATTTAAGCATTTCATACCATTTTTCAAATCTCATTGTAGTATCTAAGTCAGTAGCCTGTGCACCACAGGCTCGCTCTGTAGCTACCAGAGCCAGAAAGTTACTTTCCTAGAGCAATTTTACAACAGCTAAAATACTAATTGCCATACAGAGGTAACAATTTCTTTTTGTTGACTGCGCAGGGACCTTGAACAACTATGCTCCTTGCTGTTGTATCTCCTCTGAGTGACCAAAGATAGGTGGAATAAATCTGGCCACTAAAAGTCTGCCATAAAAACCAGGTTCGACTCAAATCAACAGACAAAGACTGAGATTAAAAAAAAGCTGTGCTTTTAGTAGGAGCAGACCACCCACAAATCTCTGAGTCAATAAGACTGACAAGTACTTACGACTGCAGAGATCATGGATTTAGGAATTTTTTTTTCCACCTTGATTTGCTTAGTTGAATACATTTAATGTATGCAAACATACTTAATACTTTCATGTTGTAGCAATATTTTGCATCCAGAATGAATACCATACTGAATATCACATACCATAAAATGATACTTACAGCATCTAGTCTGAATTTGACGAAAGCACCTGCTGCAACACCTAGCAACTCTGCCTGAAAGCAGAAAAATAATAATCTACAATGCTTCCATCCTGCTGAGAAATTAAGTCAGAAACAGTAGCTGTTAATACTCTGGTTCAATTTACTTGGTAGTACTTGCAGAAACAGGCTCTTTATCAGGTGTAGGTCCTTCCCTAGAGAAACTACAAAACATGCAAAACATAATGAGGTTTCTAGCAAGCAGACAAAGCGGCTTAAAGAATACACCATCTACAGTCTCCCAGGAATGAGCAAAGGAAGTCAACTTGGCCTATAAATATTTTTATAATGATCAAACAGCTTTCAAGTGGCTTGAAAGAAATGAGTTCTAGTCCATTATAATTAATTCTAAAAGACAACTGCCTTCTGTGTGCTTAGTTTCTTCCTTTCTTTTTTCAGTTTTGTTTTGTTTGTCTTTGATGTTCAGCCTTGCTTTCCCTTGGATCATAGTTTCAGTTGTTTTGGGCCTCACCGTGCATCCGTAACTGTGGGACCAGAAAAGACTTGGGGCAACCAAAAATACTACTTATTTTATATTACTGTAATGGGCCTTGTTTTACAATACTATGCCACAAAGAGAAAACAGTGGGACAAGCCACTAGTAGAACGTAAGTACCTGACTTTGCACTGTACTGTGCAGCTTGTACAGTGCTTATCTCCTGAGGGCAAATGCTCTTCACCAGAAGAGGAGGATCTGTTCCTCTAAAACTTTTAGGTTCTTTGTTTAGTGAAACATATGCACATCTTGTAAAGAGCGCACCAAAAAAAGCCACTGTCTTATATTTTACAGTATAAATGTACCACATAGCTATGTTGCTCTAATGCCTCCTATACCTGTAACTGTTAGAAGGGGATACAAGGTGAGATAAAAGACCTCATTTTTAAAGGTCATTCGTAATTGCAAGCAGATTCCCATGGTCACCCACCATGACTATATGTACAATTAAACTAGTTTGGCTGGGCACACGACTTGAAGTTGCATCTTTGCAAACCATTCCTATGAAGCTTTTATCAGAGAACAAGCTGGCACGAAGCAAGCAAAAACCAAGGAGAGTTACATGGCTAAAGGAATACAAAATCCTGTAACACATTTTCACCAAATCTGACTCAGAACAAAGAGATGGACACGCCACTGTTTCTGCCTGTGGCCACTTTTGGCCTCCACTTGGAGGCTTGTGTCACTCAAACTGATCAGAGCAGGAGTACGCCTTTTCCAAAAAGCAGAAGGAAGGATTCAAATTGACAGAAAGATTTGCAGAATAAAATCTTGATTTCTTGAAAAGACAAATAGGATACACATTTCTTGGTACAGGGAGGAAAAGAACTTCTTAAAACAAATAAAAATTATTGCTAAAACCAGCAATACAGCTAAGAAGCAAGAAAAAAAACCCACTTAAACTGAAAATCAAGAACAGTTCCCAGAAGACTTAAGCACTGGACTGGGAAAAGTATCTAGAAACAAACAAATCTGCATTACCAGTGGCACAAAAAGCATGACCTAAAGGGACTTTTAGGTGTCGAAATGCTATGATTCTGATCCTCATAAAATAGAACATACTTTCTATTATCTCTGAAGCAATACAAAAGATACAGACACTGGTTAAAAGAAAAAGCCATCCATGTTTCTGCATCAGCAGGATTAATCACAGGCAGCGATTAAATTTCTAATGATCTTTTCTCTTTTTGATGCATAAACTTGATTTCCATTATTGCTAATGAAATTACACATTTTCAGTGAGAGGAGAACAGCCCTGACAGCGATGATACCTACTAAGCCTCGTTACCAGAGGGAGAAAAAGAGAACAAGGGTTTATGTGAGGAAGGACACAAGGTTTTCTACTACGTGTAGACATCTACGCAACAAAACATTAGAAAATTAAATGTAGAAAATTATCCAAAATGCTAATGAGTTGGTGCACATGCTGAATCAGCACTTCTTGTCGCTAATTACCTATGCTTATTCCTTCCAGCTAAAGATATTGCCCGCCACCATACATCCCAGTATCTGACTTTGGGGAATATTTCTATCCAACAAGTTTATTTTACCTTCATACTCACTTTTCTTCTTGCTTTGTTAAAATGTCACTGGAACTCTACCATATACAAAAATAAAACCAGATCATCCATAAAACAGCTTACTCTCCAAAACATATTGGTTTAAGAAAGCCCTAAAGGGAAAACTGGTTATTTAAGATCCACGGCTCCCACCTCCTGTTTTGGTCCATAGTTTTAAGTATGCAAAAGGTGGTGCTTTTTAAAATGTTTGTACTGTATTAAAAGCTCAACATTTACTGAAAAATCACAGGGTTGTCTACTCCCTCACCTTGTTTATCAAACATGGTACTTCCTTCAAAAATCTTAACAGCTTTCATGAGGACCATGGAAAGCTATCCCCATGCCTGAAGGATGAAACAACCTCCATTTTACATTTCTGGATTCACTTTTCTTCTCACAGAGCTTACGGGAGACAGGTATTTTCATGGGCTGAACTTCACAGAATCATAGAATCGCCTAGGTTGGAAGGGACCTTTCAGATCGTCGAGTCCAACCATCAACCTAACTCTAACAAAACCACCACTAAACCCTATCTTTAAGCACCACGTCTACATGTCTTTTAAATACCTCCAGGGATGGTGCCTCAACCACTTCCTGGTTCCAATGCTTGATAACCCTTGCAGTGAAGGAATTCTTTCTAATATCCAGTCTAAACCTCCCCTGGCACAACTTGAGGCCATTTCCTCCTGTCCCATCGCCTGTTACCTGGGAGAAGACACCGACCCCCACCTGGCTACAGCCTCCTTTCAGGTAGTTGAAGAGAGAGATAAGGCCTCCACTCAGCCTCCTCTTCTCCAGGCTGAACAACCCCATGTCGCTCCATGTCACGACAGCCGGACCTACCGCCGCCGGCGGAACGGCCCCGGGGGCCCCGTAGGCCTCTCTGCCCGCCTCAGGGCGGCCGAGGGGGCGGGCTGGGCCTTGCCGCCCGCCGCTCTCGGGGAACACCGCCGGCGGGGCCGGGCCGGGCCGGGCCGGGCGGCGGCGGGAGAGAGGCTGAGGGCTGCCCGCAGGCGGAGGGGCCGGCAGCCGGGCCGGGCCGGGCCTTCTCCTGAGGCGGTGAAGCGCTCCCTGAGGACCCGCCGCCCTCGGGTCAGGCAGCCCCGGGAACCGCGGCGGCCCTCCAGCTGGTAAGGGGAAGGGTGGCAGCCTCTCCGGGAAAGGGCTGGTTTAAATAAGCGTTCAAACCCAGGGTATGTTCGCGTCGCTCTCCCCCCTCTCCTGACCCTGACGGGCGGCCTGCAGAAACAGCCGTTTCCAGCAGAGGAGGTAAGAGCTTTCACAGAATCACAGAATCACAGGGTTGGAAGGGACCTCTGGAGATCATCTAGTCCAACCCCCTGCCAGAGCAGGGCCACCTTAGAGCAGGTTGCACAGGAACGCGTCCAGGCGGGTTTTGAATGTCTCCAGAGACGGAGACTCCACCACCTCCCTGGGCAGCCTGTGCCAGTGCTCTGCCACCCTCAAGGGAAAGAAGTTCCTCCTCATGTTTAGGTGGAACTTCCTGTGCTCAAGTTTGTGCCCATTCCCTCTTGTCCTGTCACTGGGCACTACCGAAAAGAGCCTGGCCCCATCCTCCTGACACCCACCCAGACGCCTCTTTTCCAGGCTAAAGAGACCTAATTCCCTTAGTCTATCTTCATAGGAGAGGTGTTCCAGTCCCCTAATCATCTTGGTAGCCCTATGCTGCACCCCCTCCAGCAATTCCTTGTCCTTCTTGAGCTGGGGAGCCCAGAACTGGACACAGTACTCCAGGTGGGGCCTCACCAGGGCAGAGTAGAGGGGGAGGATGACCTCCCTCCACCTGCTGGCCACACTCTTCTTGATGCACCCCAGGATGCCATTGGCCTTCTTGGCCACCAGGGCACATTGCTGGCTCATGGTCATCCTGTTGTCCACCAGGACTCCCAGGTCCCTTTCCTCAGAGCTGCTCTCCAGCAGGACTTTGTTAGTCCGCTCCAAGTTTAAGGTTGAGCTTGTGGTAGGGAATTGACGGGAAAAGTGGTGTCCCACGGAGGAACATGCAGGGGATGGGAGGAGAAACCGGCCTTTTTCCTTGAGGTGCGAGGAAGGAGAGGGTATCTCGCTGGGCGCTGGCACGCCCACGGCAAACCCAGCCTGCCCCAGGTGGCCCAGGGCTTAATGGCTGCCGGGGTGGGCAACTGCGGGTGGGGAGAAGCAGTGTCCTGTAGGAACACAGCAGGTCCCTGGCTGGGGCGGCCAGGGTTGTTGGAGAGAGCTCGGCTCTCCCAGGCTGCCGTAACCCGCGGTCAAGGCCACAGTAGACTTCTCCAGAGGAGGAAAATTAGGAAAGACTTACTTAGGAAATTTCTTCACCAGAGACTATGAGGGCATGAAGACAACTATTTCAGTAAAGGAATTACTGCAAAATCCAGGCCAACAGCATCCTGGCCTGTATCAGCAGCAGTGTGGCCAGTAGGACTAGGGAAGTGATGGTCCCCCTGTCCCTGTCCCACTGGTGAGGCCCCACCTCGAGTGCTGTGTCCAGTTTTGGGCCCCTCACCACAAAAAAGACATTGAGGTGCTGGAGCTGGTCCAGAGAGGGGCAGCGAAGCTGGTGAAGGGCCTATAGCAGAAATCTTATGAGGAGCGGCTGAGGGAGGCTGAGGGGAGACCTTATCACTCTCTGCAACTACCTGAAAGGAGGCTGTACCCAGGTGGGGGTCGGTCTCTTCTCCCAGGTAACAGGCGATAGGACAGGAGGAAGTGGCCTCAAGTTGTGCCAAGGAAGGTTTAGGATGGATATTAGAAAGAATTTCTTCACTGCAAGGGTTATCAAGCATTGGAACAGGCTGCCCAGGGAAGTGGTGTAATCGCTATCTCTAGAGACATTTAAAAGACGTGTCGATGTCATGCTTAAATACATGGTTTAATGATGGTTTTGTTAGCGTTAGGTTGATGGTTGGACTAGATGATCTGAAAGGTCCCTTCCAACCTAAGCAATTCTATGATCCCATGATGATTCTATGAAATGTAACTGCTGCGTGTTTATAGCCATCGAAAAGACAGACTGTTAATGCTGTTAGATCAGCTAGATAGATAAAATTGCATAGATAGAGGAAAACAATGACTATATGGATTAAGCCAGTAGATACTGTTTCACCAAAACTTTTGCCTTGTATGTAACAATGAGAATTGAAACCCACCCCAGATTTACTGATGACATTGCAACTTGGTTTCAAAGACAGAGACTTTGAAACAGTGGTTGAAAGGCCGTGTAAGTAACATGAATTCTGTTTAAAAGCAGGCCCAACTATGCTAACTCACAAGATAGCTTTTGAAAGGTGCTCAGGCCAGCTTTAAGAGCCAGACCTTGCCAGAGGCCTTCGTCTTCATCAGTACTCCAAATTAAAATTTATTACAGAAAGTAATTACGTTTAATTTCATATTAAATTAAAATGCAAAGCTAAATCCAGACAAGTATTAGTTTGGCAGTATGGGAAGAATACAAATGTATGTACATTATTATACAGATAGGTAGCTATAAAGATCAATGCATGATGTTGTTCACTGGAAGAATGGAGAGGACCCTGTAATGAGTGCTAACCTAACTGAAAACACAGGGGCTAGTATCTCTACTGTGAGCAAATTCTGCTTGGTAATAGGGAAATATCAGGAGAGGTGTCATGGCTCTCAGATCTGGAAATGCTAACCGAGGGAGAATCTGCCAGCCCCGTGCCAGGAGCAAGTGTTCCTGTGAAGTCGGAGCACTAATTTTGCCACTCAGGATTTTGTTTTCTTTGCTTGTTTTCTTTCCAAAAGGAAAAACTGTCTCAGCAGTCAGTGAACAATTGATTCTTCATGGATTGATGATTTTTCAAGAAGGAAAATAGGAGAAACTTTATAGGGTTTGATTCAATCCAATATATAATATTTCTTGTGTGAAAGAGAGCCTTAGTTTAGTTCTTTCTGTCTTCTTTTTCAGGCAACCCACTTTAAGTCTTTGGGGACTATCAGAATATATTTATTTAATCAGAAAATACTTATTTCCCATGAAATAGCTGAGTTATGGGAAAAGGACTTAAACCATTTATTAATTTGGGACAATGTAACATAGTGATTCACTTCAAAAGGTCCAAAATTAATAAGACAGTTAATTAACACAGTTTTGCAGTAAAAGCCAAAGCATTTTAAGCGAGAAACACCAGGAAATGGCTGAATGTATTCACTTACTTATTAAATTGGGTTACTTAGGTGACTGGTAACATCACATGTTTTCTGTAGAACTCAGAAGCACATAGGAGACTACAATCTCATATGATGTAATTTTCAAGGGCCAGTTTTATGAGTTCATTGACAGTTTGCCCTGAAAGTTACGTAGTTCATCAGCCACATTCATTAGGCTCTTCATCTGGGCATAGATTGTTAAAATTGTACTTGATGGTGTAACAATAAGAAATACACCTAACTGGCAAGCAATAAGACTTCCTTCTCCATAACTTTGCCAGTTTTGCATATCGTTTCTTACTTGCTTTAGGTTTTTGGCTAGTCTTGACAAATGATGGAGTGATTCAAGGGAACTGATTTAGGGGACAACTTGCCAATTTATTAAGTCCCTAGAAATAGGAAACTGCTTAGCTAGTCTTAGAAGATGTCCTGTGTCTCAAACCCAAAGATATTCAAGCTGATTTTTCATTTGCTTTTCCCTCAATTTTTTCATTGAATCAGGTAACTTTCTAGACCTTATTTTTTATTACAAATATGAATGCACTCAGCAAAAATCCTGTGCCATTTACTCTAATGGGACCAAAATTTGGCCTTTCTATGTGAATATCATTTGTATTCCCCATCATAAGTGATTTTATAATGGCTTCCTTAACAAGATAATCCGTCAAGGAACTGATGACAACTGCACTTAGTAACCTACTTAACAGATCCAGTTTGACAACTGTTACGCATTAGTGCATGTCATCAAAGCAGGGTGTAACTTAATGTTAAATTAAATTAAATTAATATAGTAAACACATTTGATAGTGGACCATAGTTGCTTGAGAAGGCTGGAGGTGATAACTTATGGGCAGAAGAATTGTTTGGCTTTGGAGTGATAACGTCTTGTGACTGGAATGGAGAAAACACCTACTGATATTAGAATCATAGAATGTGTTGGGTTGGAAGGGACTTTGAAAGGTCATCTAGTCCAACCCTCTGCAGTAAGCAGGGACATCTTCAACTAGATCAGGTTGCTCAGAGCCTCATCAAGCCTTGAATGTCTCCAGGGAGGGGCCCTCCACCACCTCTCTGGGCAACCTGTTCCACTGTCTCACCACCCTCATTGTAAAGAACTTCTTACTAACGTCTGATCTAAACCTGCCTTGCTCTAGTTTAAAACCACTGCCCCTCATCCTATCGCAAACAGCCCATCCCCAGCTTTGTTGTAGGCCCCCTTCAGGTACTACAAGGCAGCTATAAGGTCTCCCTGGAGCCTTCTCTTCTCCAGGCTGAACAACCTCAACTTTCTCAGCCTGTCTTCAGAGCAGAGGTGCTCCAGCCCTCGGACTATCTTCATGGTCCTCCTCTGGACCCGCTTCAACAGGTCCATGTCCTTCTTGTGCTGAGGGCTCCAGAGCTGGACACAGTACTGCAGGTGGGGTGTCACGAGATCAGAGTAGAGGGGGAGAATCACGTCCCTCGATCTGCTGGCCACACTTCTTTTGATTATGAGGGTAGTTCAATCATCAGATTCAAGTACATGCTTGAATTTGTTTGCTAATGGTACTTAGAGCTGTGAGTTCATGAAGGACTTCCCCAAGATTTCATTCATTTGGTTCATGAATAGACATAAGATAGTAACTGTCTCTAGAGGAGACCTCATTCAAATTGGCATCTTCCAGTGCACTGATTGCCTGTTTTGAGTTGATCAGTTCAAGTTTTACAGGGAAAAGCTAATTTTTGTGTGTCTCTGTTCATTTTGAAAGAAAAGATCCAATTGCTAGTGTGTGTTTCTGTGACTGGAATGGAACTGTGACGAATGAAATATAATCTTGCAAAAATAGCAATAGCCATGGTCTTTATTCTAGTGAGCAGTTCACTATATATATAGTATTATTAATAGTCAGGAAAAAATTGCAGTTTTTCTGTATCCTTGGGAATATTTTTTATTTGATACATTTTATCAAAGGAAAATTAATTTTCCTACAGGTAATTAGAATTTAGAAACTATTTACTGAGAAATGCTCAGAATTATTCTGCATCTTATATATGTACTACTTGCATTTAAGTATTGCCAAATATTTACCATATGTTATGAAGTCGTATCTACATGATCTGTACCACCTTTAAATGCCTGGGTTTTTTTAAAGGGTGAAAAGATAATTATCACTAAGTACAAATCAGGTATTTCGGATTTACACCTACTTTTCAGGTTCAGTTGCAGGAAGTTTTGGATCACTGTGACTGTTAATTACCTTACAGACACAAGTGAATCTTCCGGGGAACAGAGGAAATGCCCAAGTCTGTAAGTAAGACAGAATGGCTGCAGTGTGAAAAGGCATGCTGGAGTTGGTCAGTGGGGGTTAGTCCACATTAAAGTAGCTTTGTTCATAGGGCAGAAGAAAGCAGAATTTACTCAGCAACATACATTTCTGACATTTTTAAAATAACTTGCCTTACCAATCAGCATAAGTAAACTCTTTAAAGGAGACCTGCCAGAATGAGTTGAATCTCTGTATAGGATTTTGCTTCAGTGGTTATGTCAAAGAAATGATGTTTTCTTGATTCTTCTGTATCTTGTATTTAAAATCTTATTGTATAACACCGACTCTTAATTTCACTGTTGTGAATCATGTAATCTTGGGGTTCACTATTAGTGTACAGTAATACAGTATAGACTATTCCTGAAGTGTCCCTTTAAACTTACTTTGCTTGTGAAGTTCCCTTCATGCTTTGCCTTCACACTGTAGTGAAGTATCGAAGTATCTTTAACAGCCGTCTTGCTTTAAAAGAGTAACAACTTTTGCCTGCAGACTGTTTTTTGGTTTGGTTTGAGATATTACTGTTTGTTTTGTCTGTTGTTTTTTTAAAATTCATTAAATGAAATTAACTTTACTGACAAAATTACCTTCTTCCTGAGGTAACAGCTGATGGTTTTAAGCATAGGAGCAAAACCATCATCGCTTGGAAGCAAACACAATTTTAGCTCTAAACCATTTTTCACTCTGCATCAGCAGGTTTCCATGTTAAAATTAATAAAATATTCAAATGTCTTTCCCTGTTGCAACAGGGAAAAATTTGGTGAGAGTATGTTATGGTTTCAACTGGGATAGAGTTATTTTGTCACTAGCAGCTGGTATAGTGCTATGTTTTGGATTTGGGATGAAAATAGTGTTGACAGTGCACGGGTGTTTTCGGTTGTTGCTCAGCTCTCACGGCCTTTTCTGCTGCTCACACCGCCCCACCAGTGAGCAGGTGGGGGGGCACAAGAAGTTGGGAGAAGACATAGCCAAGACAGCTGACTCCAAGTGACAAAAGGGCTATTCCATACCATGGGACGTCATGCTCAGTATACAAAGCTGGAAGAAGAAGGAAGGGGTGGACATTTGGAGTTAGAGCATTTTGTCTTCCCAAGTAACCATTATCCATGATGGAGCCCGCTTTCCCGGAGATGGCTGGACACCTCCCTGCTGATGGGAAGTAGTGAATTAATTCCTTGTTTTGCTTTGCTTCGTGCATGGCTTTTGCTTTACTTAATAACCTGTCTTATCTCAACCCACGAGTTTTCTCACTTTCACCATTCTGATACTCTCACCCATCCAAACTGGGGGGGAGTGAGCGAGCAGCTGGTTGCTGATTGGGCTTAAAGCATGACAGAGTAACATGCAAGACAAAATCAGGTGTTGGACCTTCAGGATGCTAACTTGGTAGCAACCATTGTGGTTTATCCTGGCTGTGCCACCATAAGGCATATCTCTACAGTTGGAGTCATATAACAGCTTGGCTGGACATTTGGGTAGAAAAAGAGCAGCTGGAAGTGTGGTCACTGTTGACCCAAAGGTAAGCAACAACATCTGCTAAGCTAAACAACCTCTCTGAGTTGCATAAGCTGTAGTGGAAATTAGTCTCACAAGTATAGCTTGAATTGATCAGCTTTCAGACAGGTTCCATCCAGAATAATGTATTCCACAGGTTTCCAGCAGGAAGGTAACTGTGTGAAGCGCTCTCCTATTTCAGGCAGGCCCTTCTAGTATTCTGCTGAGATGTCTTGAGTATCTCTATGCTGCACTGCAAATCTATGGGACAGATGGATCGTAACTGATTTTTTTAGTGTTGCACGTGGGATGGGAATATGTCATGCTCACTCACTAGTGGCCTACAGAGTATGCTGGCATTTAAGTGTATTTATAAAGTACATTAATGTTCCTATTGACTGCTTAAAATCAATTACTTGGGTTCATAACTGTACTCAAAATCTTCTGTAATTGTCTCATACATGTAAAATGTATATTCAGCTTCTTGAAAGAGCAGGTCTTGCACTTTGAATCAGTCTCAGCATATAATACCAAATCAGAGTATCCTATTTCTGTTGAATCCTCTATGTACTGCATGACTATGGTATATTGTCAAAATATATAATAATAATATATAATATTGATATATAATTTTAGAGCCTTGTAAGGCAACATCAAAGTAGCTGCAAAACTTAGTCAATATTATCAAGGGAGACATAAACGTGAATAGTGTCAGCACAGAAAGGTTACATTGCCTCTTGGAGATACTCAAGAACTGGATGTTTTTAGCCCCCTGCTATGTGATTAGATAAATGCTTGTTGTATGACCAAAATGTAGTTCATAGAATAATGAACATCTGGAGGTCATACATACCGAGCTTCATCTCCTTGGGGATATCAGAGTCAAGTTTTCTTTTTCCCGTATCTAATTGCAATTTCCTGTCTTGCAGCTACTGCCTGTTGTTTGTAGGCCTTCTGCTGTCTACCTCTGAGAAGGCTGGCTTCATCTTTTCTACACTCTCCCTTTAGAGTTCAACAAGGTAATCTTACCCTCGCTTTCTCTTTCCAAGGCTCACCTAACCCTCCTCGCTCACCTTCTCCTTGTACTTCATGTGCCCCAGCCCCTTTATCACCTTGGTGGTTGTCAGCTGGATCTGCTCCGCTATGTCAATGTATTTCCTCTGTAGGGGAGTTCCACAACTGAATACAGTACTCCAGTTGCAGTCTCACAACTGACAAATGGGAAGGAAGAAACATCTCCCTTGACCTGATGGCCATATTCTTGCTAATACATCTCTTGCTTATCATCACTCACATGATGAGAATCAATTAAGGTATGTGCTACAGATGTCTCAAATGTCTTCAAACAGACATGCAAAATAATCCTTTTTCCCTTATTCTTACAGCACAATACAAAATTAGTGGCATAACTCTCTATACTATAGGGTTTTTTACATTATTAACTACTCAAAGCAAAAGCCAAGCATTAGTACTCATAGAGCCTCATTAAAATGCTATAAAAGTATTCACAGACAAGAAGATTCTTGTGGTTAAATCCTGTGAACTTAAACAATAATTTATTTATATAAAATCTTGCACTTCATCACTGCCCTTACAAGAGAACACTTTTAAAAAACAGAAGTGGTAAAGGAGCTGATAATATCCTAGGTTTATGTAATGCTTCTTTTCCTTATTATCATTTCTTTGCAAGCTTCTCAAACATGCTCAAACAGGTGATGTATGTTTTCCCTGTCAGCTCTCCTCCCTAACTAAATAATTTACTTTCTAATGTAATAAATGTCAGGCGTATGCTTGAATCTAACATTCCATCAGGCAAGCTTTGATTATAGGGTTTTTTTAATTATGAATCTACAAGGCAGGCCTGGCACAATACTGTCATGAAAATAGTATATTAGTTATCTTGAGGTAAATCTCAAAAAATACAGTCTAAAAATGTACTGAATTTTTATCTCCTTTATGTTCAACAGATCATGATTTACTAGTTCTTATTTCAAGGTGAAACTGAGGTTGAGTATTTCCAAATGTGGGTGCCTAAATATATTAAGACATAGATGTGACATAACATAAAAAGGACTAATTTTCTTCAGTGTTCACTTTGTGAAACTACTGTTAATGTTAAAGCAATATGAACATAAGGAATCTTAAGTAAAAGCACTACATGACCAACATTTTTGGAAGTCAGACCACTTCTATTTAGATTCCCATTTGAAAATACTGGCCCTGGACTTCAGGACATACTATTTCAAACAAATAAACCTGTCTCCATCATCAGTGATAAGTTCTACAGTGTGTTAAAAATGACTACCATTGATGAAAACAGGACAAATTTTACTCTCTGTATTATATCCTATGTTGTGCATTAACAGCTGAAATTACTGTAGCAAAATTCAGTACTGTGGTATGGTAACTATTTTTTTTAAATTAGCACCGACTGCTAGATGTACAAGACATTTACTCAGTTGCTGTTCAAGAACTGCTATAGAGTAATAGAATCTCTAGTGTATGTTTGTTGCTTAAAAATACTGTTTAATGTATGTATTACACTTTGTACAAACAGGTTTTACTGAATATTTACCTATTCCTGTAACGCACCAGGCCAATGAGTATCATCCTGTCATCAAACTAAAATAGATCTGACATCTTTTCTGGCCTGAAGGGGCAATTGTTACGATTGCTTTTCATTACAATTTAAATAGCATATAGTACCACCAATGGACAGAAGAGAGGCTTCATCTTACCTTCTTTTATCTTTGGAAGATCTGTAGCTAAAAAGTGAACCAGATTTTCTCAAATGACTAAGCACTTTTAATGAAAGTTCTACCATGTCTCTACTGTTTTTGAATTTTGGCAGGAAGATGAAGGTATTCATATTTTTCAGGATATTTCTTGCCTCTAAGCTATAAAAGCATCTGTAAGGCATTCTGTGACAAACTAGTCTTTGCTTTGAAGGGATGCGTATTACAAAAGCAAGGAGTTTTTTGGCAAAGAATAATTTAGAATGGCTTTTTTCCCTTTTTATGAGGGAAGAAAGGAGGGATGAAAATATTCACATTTATTTATATTCATGACCATTTAAATTTTATCTGATTCTTCTTCCAGTTTGAAAGACTCCTGTTTCAAGCCAGACAAGTTTTCCTACACAGATACTTCCAAAGAACTCAACATATGCATCATGACTCCCCCTGCTCTCTCTCATTTTAAAAAATATAAACAGATCATTTTTGGACTTTTGGTTTGAAATATGTGTGTCAGAGGTGGAAAACTTTGTTGCTTCAACCACCTGGTATGCTTAATTGCCTTTGCTGAGCACACCACTTCCATAAATACTGGTGAATATAAAATGCACATGGTATAATGGATAATATCACAAAATAAGGTCTTATCATACAGTAAAAATGACTGTACACAGAGAAGAGCACAGACTCAGTTTGAAGTGTCAGCTTCAGCAATGGAACCCTGTTCCTGAAATTTGATGTAGAACATTTTATGTCAGATAAGCTGAACATACATTTGTATTCTGAAGTTCCAGGACTGATTGTCATGCTAAATAAAAATACAGCCTGTATATATATATTAGTGTTAGAACCAGAACAAAGAGGATGATGCATAGAGCATCCAGATTGCATAGAGCATATGTTCCAGATTTTTTCTTAATTGGCATAATGTAATAAATGACTGACAGACAGCTGCATTAACCTCTTTAGAAACTTGAAGTTCTTTCCATATTTAGCATACTGTAAAAAATCTAGTTTTTCTTCCTGTTCTAGGGCAGAAATGTTGTTTTATGTATTTTATGAGAGTAACTTGCAGTGTAGAACCAAGAATGAAGCCTGCATGAGGTGTAGAGCACTAAGCTTTGTGCACCTAACCACAATCTTAAGACGTTTCCATTCATTTTTGCATGGGGAGAATTTGGTAACCACGAAAGCCATTATCTGAGTATAGCTGTGTAGGAAGTTCTCAGGCAGCCTACATTAGCCAAAGTGAACATGCAGAGGACAGAAATAGGTGCTTGTGGGCTTTGGTCTTGGTATTGGTGGCTCCTTCCAGGATTGTTTATGCATTTTTGAAGTAGACAAACCTGGGTAAAAAAACAACAGAGGTATTGGGAGTTACATCCGGGACCAGGATTATTACTCCGCCCCACCCAAAGGCACACTTTATGGTATGACTTTTGTATTGTTAGCTTCATGGCTGCACAACTTCAGTGGAAGACCTGAAGACCTCTTCTCCAGTCTGAAACTAAGGCACTCTCTGGAAAAACGGCTTTGAATCAAACCAAGGAGGACTACTGGCTTCCCAGTTATTTAGTAAGGTCTCTAACCCCTAGACTATTACATAGAAAGCACAGCATAGGTTTTTCTGTCATATATTTGAACCAAAACAATGAAGACTGATCTGCTGTCTGATCTCAGTATAAGGTCAGGTACGATCTAAATTCAGAAAATAGCTAAGATCCCTCTGAGGACTTAGGCACAGGAAAAAGTAGTTCATGAACCCAAGCGAGTGGCATCCTCGGCTTTACACGGAAGTAAAACCTAGGTCATCTAAAACTCTACTATCAAATTTCAGATGTGTGAATATTCAAGTAGTCTAGCATACTGTAGACTGTATTGTTGAACTATGACATCAGTATTTCACCTGTGCTCACCTGAAGTTCCCATGTTCTTTTGTGCATCTGTGCCTATATTCACAAACATGGCCACTAGCAGGGAACAGGTCTTCAGACGGGTGTCTTGGCACTCAAAGCAGTGTGATTGTGATAGCAACACAGTCTGCTTTAAAGCAGCATTTCATTTTGGTGATTCACAGCCATGGTGCTTATAAAAATATTATTCTGATCTCTCCCCCTCCTCTCCATTTTCCTCTGAAATCGATAAATATTATATCACGTTCTCTATTCTGTTATCTGTCATAGACCACAAAAAATCTCAACGCAACACCGGATTTGATATCTGTAAATCTCAAATATTCATTTTCTTTGTCTAGTTAGAAAATTGTTTTGTATACAAGAAACAATCTAACACTGAGGTAAACTTTATGAAGAAATCATAACACTGTTTTAGTATGTTGCAAATGCTCCTTTAGAATAACTTGCATTGACTCATGGAAGATCTTTTGTGGATGACTGGTTCCTCATAAAACTTTGGTAACTAGGTCCCACCTGGAACACGAGCAGGACTGCGCTCTCCTTCCTGATGATGCAGTACATCAAACAGATTCCCTAGACACTGCCCATTACAGGCTTGGTATCTGTCTGGTGGTGGCCATGGAGACAAAATTGTGGGAACCAACACTGTAGATCAGAGTCAGTGTGAAAAAGGATATGTAAATACAAGAATACATAACTAAGAATGTTTGCTAGTGCATTAAGTGTCTTAGATTTCACAGCTTAATTCCTATTTAAATTCTTGCATTGTAAGTGGGTGATGTTCTCCATCCGGTACAGTTACAGATCTTCCCTTAAAGGCTTTTTTCTGTGGCAGCTGCACACTGAGTCTCTGTCATCAGGCTGAGGTACAAGTTCCATTCCATCCCGTATTTCAGGTTTGCTGGCTTGGCGTTTGGCATATTTCTGAAATATGTAAACAACATTTAAGAATGCTGTAAGCACCAACGTATAATTCATGAAACAGAATTTTCCTCCTCCCTTCCACTCACAAGCTTGCCTTTATTCAGGCTCCTTATGTCATTGTTTACAACCTGTTTACAAGGTGTTTTTATAGAACACCTACCAATAGGACACACTGCTTCTGAAAACCTCCTTTAATGTTTTCCCCTGACCTATTATTAATGGTAATTTGAATATTGTCATTATGTGTGCCTCTAACCACTTTATGCAGGTAATGCTGTCATTTTTGTACAGTGAACAGTTGCAAACTTTGTGTCAACCTGTGGCTGCTGAAGAGAGAGATCTAACTCTGCACAGCAAAACAGGAAAAAGAAATTAGTACTTTCAGAGAACAGAAACTTCTTTCACTAGAGATTTGCATCTCCTCGGGAAGCAATGACTGTTTGGCCTGCTTCACCCCTGACCACTCTACTAGCCATACTTCTGGAATTTCTTTTCTATGTATTCATTGTTTCATAATACAGTGAAGCAGCTCGTGAGGGGTAAGTATGAAGGAAAAAAGGAATAAAGTTGTATACAGATTATCTCCTAGGTCTATTAGAAACCACATATCAAGTGACACTGAAAACAGGTCTGACTGTGGGGATGGGGACAAAAAAAATTAAAATATCTGATTCTGTAAAACAGCTATTATGTCAGGTTGCCTCTGCAATGATGAAGCAAGTTTTAGCAAAGCTCTTCAAGCTGATCTCCTGTGAATAATATGAACTGTGTCTGCTATTGATGCAAGTAAGGACTGAATATAAAATTTGTAGCTTCAGTAGCAGTAGCAGCTGGGGGAAAGTAATAAAGTGATGTATTGTACTAACCTGGAGCACTTTATAATAGTAACAGTAAAGCCTGTGAGGCTGAAGTAATTCTCTTGCCATTAATTGTCCTTCTTTAGCAATTTTTCTTGCTTCTTCATCATTTTCCTGGAAAATTGAGATGAAATGAGTGAATAATAGAGCAATCAGTGAGTTACTCAAAGCCTGGCTGGCGTTAGAAGTTTTATTAAAGGAGCTGTTCAAATCTGCAACCTTATGCTCAATTACTGGTAGACTGCAAAGGCACTCTTTAAATTGCAGATTTTTTTAAAATACTGGATTGCTTTTATGGTCATAACTGGTACCTTAGGGCTATCAATAACAACTTTCATGGATAACTGTACAATTTTGAAAACTCAGTTGACTACTGTTTTGTCCGAGCTACAAGCCTCTTCAAAATCAGGTCTGACATCTCCCACACAGTTTTACAGAAGACAAAGCCACAGCAGTTGTCCTCTCCTGTGCAAGTGAATTCAGGTTCTTCCTTTTAAAAATAACTGCTTGAATTCATGTACTTACTCTCATGTTTTTTAAGTCTATATTTCAAAGGTTTTAGTATTCTCATCTGATTCTTTATGAAGAACTACAGTACCCTCAGAACAGAAACTTTTCCTGTGTTCTTTAACCTAATAGCTAAACTTAAAGCACAAATGGTGGGTTTGATCCCATAATTTTATCCAGTTTTAGCTTACAGAATCCCAGCCTCTCATTCTGAGCATGTTACAGAGCAGTGATTTTTTTGTACATTCAAACAGAACATGAAATGACTTCTTGCCAGGACCTAAAAAAAGTGATAGAATTAATTAAGCAGTATCTAGGATTCTGGGCGTTTCTTTGACAATTACCTGCATTAGTCAGTATACTAATGCTCTGACTCATGAAACACTTCTGCACAAACCTAAAATGAATTCTTAAGTATTTCCCTGAACAGAGATGGTTACTTGAGTTAAGGCCTTCCCATCTTATACTAACTACAAAATGTACTTCCTTTATCCCAGGATCTCAGTAAAGTAGTTGTAAAGTATGTATGTGGAAATACAAAAAGAAGAGAGCATTAACATAAATCATTTACATGTTTGTTTATCACTTTGAACTTGAATTAGTAATGGGACTTACCTTAGCCCATTTTATTTTCTCTAGCAAGTCCTCTAAGTTTCTCTTAACTGGAACATAATGTTTCCAGGGTTTTAATCCAATATAAAAGTGTTCATAATACTGGGAATCTTGCTTCAATACTAGGCTGTCACCCAGCAAGAGGTATGGAAACCTGTAAGCTGCTACTGTCCCGTCTACATTCACTTGGTATTTGTACTACAACATGAAGACAGAAGAAAAAGAGGTGAAATGTTTTGAATCGGAACACTGACTGTATAAAAGATTACTGTCACAGGCAAGACATAATTGTATTTATTAATTCTTGTCTTCAAATCTGTTTTAGTGTTAAGCAGGTGTAGTTTCATGGTGTTCTGGATAACAAAATGGAAAAAGGGTTTGTTTTCAACCCGAGACTAACAGTCAAGACCTTTTGTGTCACATGAACTGCCTGATGGGTATTCTTTTAAAGTGCCCTGGGTTACTAAATAGAAAGAGGTAGAGCTGGGAAGGAAATAAAACTAATCTATACATAAATTAAAATTTATTTTGACTTAAAATTGTATTATTAAGTAGAATAATCCAAAGCATTATACTAAAAGTAACCGTGAATGTACTGGCAGAATCTGGCAGATGCTCTTGGCTGTTACAGCATTTCTGATACATTCTCCAATTGCCATATATTATAATTGTTTTTTATAGGACTCTGTCCCCTTTGCTTTCTATACCATGGAATTTGTGTGTTAAAGTGCAAGAAAAACACCCATCTGTTTTTCTAAGTTGTTACTACAAGGACTCTTTCTGACATCCATAACGTACTTGCAATGGACACAAATTGTGT
Organism: Rhinoptilus africanus; assembly: GCA_013400135.1. Taxonomy (NCBI): domain Eukaryota; kingdom Metazoa; phylum Chordata; class Aves; order Charadriiformes; family Glareolidae; genus Rhinoptilus; species Rhinoptilus africanus. The sequence continues at coordinate 35,495 of VXBO01013655.1, forward strand.
GCACTGTTTTCATATTTACCCCAATCAGAAACTCTGTTGAAAAGAAACTCTGATGGTGAGAAATCAAATTTCTCAAGCAAAAAAAAAAAAAAATAGTCTCCAAGAACTCTCTCTAAGGGATTCTGTGAAAAAGGTATAGTGGCTTTCTTTAGAAGCGTGTCACACTGATTACAGGTGGTCTGTCTACCCTGAATAGACCAGTGTTCCCAGTGTACCGTAATTGTTTTGTTTACTGAATGGAATTAGAAAAAGTAAGCCCTGTCTTTTCAGTTGGTAAGAACTTCACAGCAAAATTAATCCAAGACTGTAATGTCCTTGCTACCTTGAAGAAGTCAAAGAAGCCCATCAGCGGAACCTTTCCCAGCTCTTTCTCTTTTTCTCTGAAGAAGAAATATCCTGTTATTCCAGCATCCAGTAGATCTGGATTTTCCTTGGATAACTTGACAAGATGGAGACGCTCTTCTCGGCTGTCTCGACCTCTAAATAAGCCTTGCTCAGTTTTGTTTTCCCAGATTGGGCCTATGAGCATTGAGTGATAAGATAAAAGCAAACAGTAAGGAAATGTTCACTTTATGTTTAGTGCAAATAAGGAACTTGCTATGGCAGTGGCATTACACTCAGAGACATGGTAAAACCAGCATGATTTCTCTTGAATTCATAATCACCTATTAATCACAGGGTTTTAACTCCCAGTTCTGGCTTGAATTTTGGGATTAGAAACTAAGCCACTTATAAAAGGAAAAGCAGATAATTGCTGTTCCACTCAACAATTTTATATTTAAATAACTTGAAATATCTTGAAAGCTACATAAGGGATTATAATCAAATTATGTAAGTAAAGTACTAATCATTAAAGTAATCCTCCATCCATAAAGCCTGCCACAATAACCAAAATTTCTTGAGTAAAATCCACTTCTGTTACCCAGCAATTTCATTAAGACTTTCAGGAATCACTTAATGATGACTTAAAAAGGAAAAAAGACGGCTACTGTGTCCTCAAGATACTTAGCGAGAGCCTGAAAGATTTCATCTTGCTTACTGCTTGCTTTTAAAACATTAAATATGTGCGTCCTCATCCTTAAAGAAAGTGGAGTGGGCTTTTACTGTGTCCTAATTGGAAAAGCAGCTGTACTAAATCAGTAAACAGAGAGTGCTTCAAATGGGTAATTTAATGAAAATATTTAATTTAAAAACTGGTAAAGAAAAGAGGAACTGTGAACTCATAAAATAAAAATAAAAAGAAATACCTCCTCACTCACTCACTAATACTCCTCAGGTATTGTTCATGCCATTTGTCTGATCCCTAAGTATTCATTAATCTCTTGGCGGGGGGAGAAGGGAGGAAGACACCTGTCTGTAAAACTGACTTTTCCTTCAAAGCTAGAAAAACAAGTCAGAAGATCCCACTCTCTGGTATTTTTTTATACAGACAGTATTTTCTTATTTGAAAGAGCCTGCAGCATAGTACTAGTTTACTTCTTTCAGGATTCAAATTCGTTCTCATGTAAACAGAACGCTGGGCCACCTCACTGTCAGGAAAAGGACTGCTCTTTGATTAGAAGGAACATATTCAAGTCTTTCACCGAGGAGGAAGGCCTTTTAGTTACATTTACTTTTCTTTTGACAGGTCACAGTAGCTATCTTCTGGATAGCTTTAAGTTAAAATTCACCATTATTGTAAACCGGACTTAACTTTTGGCTCTACATCCTTATTAAACACCTGCTCAGTAGTGGTGTGGAAAGTGTTTATAATCTGTAAAGACTAACCTTGCTGGTATTAAGACACCTCCCAAGGCACTTGTGAACTAAAGACTTTAACATAGTATTTGAATGCAACCTGCTGCTTTGACAGAATTTGCAAATTCTTTTTTTTAATCCATGTTGTATAATTTACCTGTATTTCCTTGAATAGACAGGAGATCGTTTGTGACTCCACGCAGGGTTTCAAGAGTCGAGTGGGTTACATCATACGTTGGAAGGACTATATCTCTTGAATCCACAGAGCCACACCATGAAATGACAGGTATGGGACCAGGCGTATCATTAGCTTTCCGATATTCAACTGGCCAGTCTCCAACATTAAGATAAAACTCCACATCAGGAAGACGAACCTAAATGTATACCCAAGAAAGGATAATAACGCAAAGATAGAAGCTGTTTGTCACTCTTGCATATACTCCTCAATTCTCTTACGTTGTGCAGGATCAGTAAACCTACTGTTTATAGTAAACCTACAGTTAATAGATTTAGCTTATGGTATGAATTTCAAGTTTCTGCCCTGTAAGCAAGTATGAAAGGAAAACTCACAGAGGCCAGGAAAAGGCTTGCAGAGTCGGGCCTTAGCCCCTGCGGCTTTCCTAGAAATTTCACTAGTGGCAAGCTTAGCTCCCCCCCGTTATCCCTAAGATATAGTGTCGTCTTGATGAAAAAACAAAAGTCAAATCTTACTTCAGGAATTATAAATCTGAAGATACAACAACAAATGCAGTATTGCCATATTGGAATGTGACTTAATAGACTTAAATGATCAAAACTGATACCTTTCTTGCCAGTGACAGGATCATTTCATCAGAGAACATTTTGAAGTCTGTGTATTTCCCTAAGGAGCGACGGTAGATGTGATTATTGAGAATAGTGTAATGAACAATAGCACCTCTTGTTTGACTGAACTTTGTTGGGATTTCCTTTAGCAATCGCTGAAGGTCAATGGTGGGAAAAGAAATGAAGTCCTTTGTAATCTGAGGTTCTTGGGATGGACAAGACATAACGTTCTGCCAGATCTCAGGGTCTTCTTCAGGACAGTCACAGTATTCATGATAAACTGGTCCTGCAGAAAACAAAGCACTGGGAGTCTCTATTTGTGATTCTACATCAATCATCATTCCCCAAACACATGGGCATATAAATGTAGACATTACAGTGGCTTGACTTTTCTCGTTCCAAGTTTTCTAAAGTCTTCCTAGGAAATCATCTGCCCTATAACATTTCTGTGGTTTAGTGGTCTAACTGAGAAAACAGCAACATTCTTCTCTTTTCAGAAATCAAAATACTGCATTTTTTGTTAGATGGGTAAAATTCATCTGCAAAATGAAGCTCCATTATTGTGCTGCCTGCCCACCACATCAGGTATTCAGAATTGTTCTAACTGTCCAGAACTACCAAAGCTTGAGTATTACAGTTGCAATTTCAGCCTAATTCAGAACTTTGATACAGTAGCCTTTACCTCTGGCATAAGGTGATTTCTTTTATGTATAATCAACTACTCTTTCTGTCCTTTTGCAGCAGAGAGCTCAGGTGTAAGTAAGAGCCTCGTAGAGCATGAAAAAACGCCCTTATTTCATGGTCTGCTCATCAAAACAGGTTCTGTCCTGTGTCATAGTTTCATGGCTGCTGGCAAATAAGCACCCGCAAAAAGAAGGCGTACTACTACCTCGAGGACTCAAGACAACTTAATTTCATTTTGAAGACGTTTCTAAGTTTGTATTTAGGAAATTTTATCAAAAAAACACATGACCAAATTCTGTTAGAAGTGGTGGTGAACTGAAAAAAGATTCTCCAGACAAGTAACTTTTTATTACCTTTTTCTTTGCTAATCAGCTGTCCATTTGAGAGCGAGAAGGAAGTTAAAGAAACAGATCTGGAATAAGAGAATAATTTGCCTTGGTTTCCCTGCTTTTATATAGTTCTTCCATAGTATATACTTGCACTGAATTAAATTCTGCTAATGGAAAGAAAGTTAAATATTGTCTGGTTAAAGAAATACTGTCTTTGTTGTTATGAAGAATCGTACTTTTTAGAAATCACTGACATTTGAGTTATAAAGCATAGTATTTTCTACTTTAGATAAAAATAACTCAAGGTTTAAGTGAATACCTGCTCAAAAACAATTAAAATACAAGCACTGCTCTCTTGTTCCCTACCAAATCGGAAAAGATCCATTTCGTTATGCGAGAGGGAAGAGATGTCCAGACACATCACCTAACGTCAGAGGCCGTAATCGACATGCTCTTGCACCTAGGTCCTGTAACTTAGTAATGCATGGAGGTTGTCACCGCTTCCTTCTCTGCATAGGGAGGACTTTTGTGAGGAGAGCACATAAACAAGGGAAAAGCAACCTTTAATTTCCCAGCTCTTCCTCTAGCAATAATTAGTCCATAGCATTTCTGCAGCTACCACCATACATTACATTAAATCAAAAAAACACCCTTACCTTTCAAAATATAAGGAGATTGAGCTACATGCTGATCACCATAAAGTATCTCAATTTTTAACCCTTTTTTGACACTCCCATACATCCGATACCGCATAAGGAATGTGCCATCATTTCTATCTAAAGGGCGAGGGGTGTAAATTCTGGTGACTTCTTTTGGAGAAAGTGCCTTAATTAGCACTTTAAACTGTGTTCTTCCTGAAAAGAGGAAAATAAAAACAGATAAAAGCATTTTAAGCTATTAGAATCATATATATGAAATAAAGGTGAGAGCCAACTCTAATGGATTATGTCTATGGAATTTAATTCAACTTTGCATTGGAAATTCTTTGATTATACCAGTTGGTGAAATAAATTTCCAGTGATAGAAGATCATCCTACCAAATTCTCTCAATCATCTCATACCTAATAAATAGAAAACCTGTAAATGGAGATAAAAAGTTAAATAGTGATTACAACATTGAAGGGAAGACTAACAGTGTTGTGAAGCAAAGATTAGGTTTACTATTAAGTTTTTGAGTTAGCGCTCCGAGGAACAATCATTTCCTCTAGAGTAAGAGAGAGGGGAAGCCAAGGGAAAATAACAGGAGGAAAGAATACTTGCCAGCTTGTGGAAAGGCAGTTGCAGCATGCAGGAGTCAGATACAAACTGTTCACCTTTGGGCTGCAGCTGACTGTCTCGCAAAGTTAAAGTCCCAGCTACTGAAAAGCAGGGATAAGAGAATGATAGGAGAGATGTTTCCGGGACTCCTCTCTGACCTGTGCTTAAAGACCACCAGCATTTCATCATTAATGCACTGTGACTTATTAACTGGGCATGGAATATTTTGTGCACAACATGAGTATGCATAAACATCAATCTGTTATGTTCCCTTATTGCTGTCACAAATGCTAATCGTCAACTTCGTTCTTCAAGAGAGGGACAGATGATTCGCAAAACGTTATAGTCTAACCATTGCAAAGCAAACAAATGTAATGAACGTTACCACAAAACAGTATTTGGAAAGAAACAGAACGGAAAACATCCAGATAAAATCAAGATGTTACTAAAGTCTGAATGTGTTCCAGCAGCACCACAAGACAGAGCTATTATTATTTATTTCTATACCGTATTTCTATACAATCCATATATTAACACACTCTGCATCCACGAATCGGATAGTGATAACGCACCCATGTGGTATATAAGTACAACATCTTGCAATTGGATTCAAGTCAATTACTGTGCAAGAGTCTTCAGATTAAGTTAGGCAGAATCTTTATGATTTCAAGATGCAGTGCTCTGAGGAGGAGACGACTGATTGTTAGACGACTGTTATACACCACACTGGTGCATTATCACTGTCCTATGAGGACAGGGTGGAGCTGTAGTCCAAATAAGAGGAAAGACACATTTCTCCAAAGCTGAGTAACAATTTCTGTTCCTCATTCAACTCAATAATCCGTAGGTTGCTAAACCTAGGGGAAAACCTAACAAAAAGAAGGATAAGGGGATTCATTTATGCAGTTCAGTTTATATTAAAAATAAGTTCTATATTTTCAGCAGTGATTTTTTAACCTTTGGCGTATTGTTTCTAGTGAGAGTGAATCTGCAGCATTTGTGTCCTGGTTTCAGCTGAGACAGAGCTGATTTTCTTTCTAGTGGTTGCTGTGCTTTCAGAGTTGGTATGAAAGGAATGTCAATAATGGGTATGGGTTTAGTTGTTGCTAAGTGATGTTTATACTGTTCAAGGATGTTTTTCAGCTTCCCATAGAAGCTGGGAAAGAGCATAGGCAGAGCAACGGAATGACCAAGAGAATATTCCATACCATCGATGTCATGCTCAGTATATAAATGGGGGTTGGCTGGGGAGGGAGGAATCCGTGATCTCTGCACAGGTTGGTCTGGGCAACCAATTCACTCGGCGGTGGGAGTGTCTTGTGTATTCTTTTACCATTATTATTATTATTGTTATTTTCCTTTTCTGTTACTGTTCTATTAAACTGTCTTTATCTCAGCCTTTGAGGGTTTTTTTTCCCTTTCCCCTCCTTTTCTCCCTCCTCTCCCTGCCCTTCCGGGCCCCCAACCCCAAAGAGGGGGGGAACGAGAGGCTGTGTGGTCCTAGTTGTGGCAAACGACAATTTGACATCTTCCTAAAAACATGAGTCAAAGAGTTACAGCCTGTAGGTCGAAATCATTGTGTGGTGTGTGGTGATTCGACTTGACACTCGAAAATTCATCTATTGAAAATCTGCTCATTATCCTATATAAGTTTCATACTGGATACCAGTAAGTACTGACCTACTTGACGGAAGTTCTAATTCATACAAGCCAGAATTTAGTAATAGATCAGGACAAGTTTTACAGATGTGAAGACTTAACTGCTCTGATTGCCTTGTTCTTGCCAATGGCATCCTGGGGTGCATNTGATTCTTGTTTGTGCAGTGGGGGTGATAATGCGCATTTATTTAGCTGTCCCAGCAGGGAAGTTTTGAGATGTATTTAGTTTATATTGGAAGGCAGTGCTTTAACAAATATTATTAATTGCAATTCTTCCTGACGTTTTATGAATTGAGTTTGAATACTTAAAGAACTGAACTCTATAGCCCGTGTCTATGCGAGTACAGCAAGCAGTGCTCATGCTCTGGGACGGGACCAGCCGTACCGCTGAACTGGTACCGGCCCCCTGGCACTCTCCTAGGCAGTCCTTGGCGTGACCCAGCAGTTTGCACGGGCGGAGCCAACGCCTCTTCCCTGTCGGCACCACCTCCTCCGTTTGGAGCCTACGGAATGTCATGGTCTGAATGGAAAGCACTCCCTGCCAGAAGGCATTGGGGCCTGGAAACGCTCCCGAAGTCACTGAATTTATTAATATAAATACAGATGTACACAAACACACTGAGGGTGAAACCAGGTTCTCCGTACCCATGTCCTATCAGTTTATCTTGGAGGATTTAAACTAGCACGAGAACCCAATTGAGCCTCACGCCTTTTTACCTTTGGCAACCTGTTGTTTGAAGCCAGGGCTCTCCCCGCAGGGCGGCGATGAGCCCCCGCTTCACCAGCGGTGAGCACCCCCTTGCATTCTTCAGCCCGATTCCGCAACCGCGCTGCGGCCCAGCTGGAGAAACTCCAGACCTGAAGTATCTGGGGTTCCCTCAGACTGAAGCCAAAAGCTGCGTAACCCATCTCCTCTCTTTCATTTCCCAAGCAGTGGCCTTCTACCTGCAGGACGCCAAGCGGCTGGCCAGACGCGGTAGACACCCGCCCGGTACCACCCCTAGGGACAGTAAATAATAAAGAGCACAGGAGGCAGCGCTACCCTCCAGAAATCAGTAACACCGGCTTTCCGCTGGGCGGTTATCGCAGGGTTATCTCCATTATGAAATCTGTGATGTAAAAGTTATTCTTACTCTAAATTAAAACCCTAGATATTGATTGAGCGTGTGGAATCACCTTGCGGCAGAGCCCAGCAGACCGGCAGCATCCCGGTTCCCACCCTCGGGAGAAGTGTCCTGGGATGGTTTGTGCTTGCGCGGAGTAAACCAGAGACGAAAATCATTCCTTAACAGAGCCCCAGAGGGTAACGGGGCCCAGAGTGCCGGGCTCACTGAGACGGAAATTTTAAGCAACGGGGGTGTGTGCAGCGTCAAAGATAATTACGCTAGGGCTCCCGAGCGGGGTACGGGGATGTCTGCACATCCACCAGCTCCGGCAGCGATGGTTTATTCCCATCGCGTATTGGTTTGTCGCTGTAGCCCCCACTCTGCTCGGAGGAGGCTGTGGGTGCCACCGAGCTCCGGAGGGGGGGCACTCGGCTGTGTCCCGTCCCCCCGAGGGAAGGACGGCAGGAAGGAGAGGAGGATGGAGAGGAGGAAGGAGGGGAGGAAGGAGGGGAGGAAGGGATTCGACCCTGTGTCCCGCTCTCCGCCGGAGCTGCGCGTCCCGGGCGAGGAGGGAGCGG
>VXBO01013655.1:43846-70974 GCA_013400135.1 Rhinoptilus africanus
CGGGCCGGGCCCGCGGAGGGCAGGGAGCGGGGGGGGTCGGGGAAACCACGGTGCCGCTGGGGGGAGGCGGAGGCGCCGACCCACTCGTCTGCGCGGAGCCCCGCGGTTTCGTGTCCCGTCTGTGGGCGCTGAGCGGGAGGGAGGTCTGTGTGTGCCTGTGTCCGACACACGGGACCTGTGTGTTAGGAGAGGGTTCGGCCGGCGGCTGAACCGCTGGTGCGGAGCTCAAAGAGGAAAAAGTCAGGGAATTGTCAGGGTTGGAAGGGACCTTAAACATCATCTAGTTCCAGCCCCCTGCCCTGGGCAGGGACACCTCCCACCAGACCAGGCTGCTCAAAGCCCCATCCAGCCTGGTCTTGAACCCTTCCAGGGATGGGGCATCCACAGCTTCTCTGGGCAACCTGTTCCACTGCCTCACCACCCCCACAGTGAAGAATTTCTTCCTGATACCTATTCAAAATCTACCCGCTTCCAGTTTGAAGCCATTCCCTCTCATCCTATCATTACACTCCCTGATAAAGTGTCCCTCCCCAGCTTCCAAGTAGGCTCCCTTTAAATACCGGAAGGCTGCTATAAGGTCTCCCCGGAGCCGCCTCTTCTCCAGGCTGAACAACCCCAGCTCTCCATAGCAGAGTTCCTCCAGCCCTCGGATCACCTTCATGGCCCTCTACTGGACCTGCTCCAACAGGTCCATGTCCTTCTTATGTCAGGGCCCCAGAGCTGGACGCAGTGCTCCAGGTGGGATCTCACCAGAGCGGAGCAGAGGGGCAGAACCACCTCCCTTGACCTGCTGGCCATGGTTTTTTTGATGTTTCATATTTCCTTCTCTTTCTGATGTTTCATATTTCTCTAAAGCATATTAATTGTTAGTGCCTGTATCAGCTTACGTACAGACAGAGATTGCTGTGAAAGAAAAAAACAATACATAATTTAAAATTCCTCCTCGCTGTTTGTAGGATCTCCCACAGCGACTGTGCTTAGAGTGAAGGACGGAGCAGGGGCCCTCTGGGGACGTCCTGGCAGGTTGTTCCCGGCCGCTGGGCTCACCTTCCCCTCCCAGGGACCATCACGCCTCTGCCCTACGCCCGTCCCAGCATGGCACGGGCACACATCCGCCTTCCAGAGCCGGAGGCCTCAGGCTGGGGGTGAGGTACTGCCGGTGGCCCTCATCGGTGCCGTCGTGCTGGGTGATGGGGAAAGAGGCATCGTGGTGCTACTCTTTAGAAAATGTAACGGCAAAGTGATTTCATGGATTTAAAATGATGGAATGTAAGTAAACCGGGAAAATCTCCCATGATTTCTCTCCTAAGGTGGTTGTATCATTTTTATCAGAAGTGTTTTCTGCTACTAGGAAATATTTCAGGGTGTGGGTAGATGGGGGGGGGGGTTGCAAGGCTGTAGAATTAAGCTTCCGGGCGAGCCTGGATTTTCACATGCAAAACAATGACATCACGGATGAATGCCGCGTGGGTTTGAATAACATGAACTTCAAGTCTCTGTGCACACAGACCATGAAAAACAGGTTCCTTGAAAGTGAAATTATCAAGTCTGGTTTCCTCCTTGCTTTTGTCTTTCGTCTCCTAAACTCCCTCACCTCAGGTAACCACAGGTCTCCACCGACATCCTGACAGGCAGGAGAAAACCTGTGTAGCGTTAATCTGGAGTTAGGTTTGTGCTCCTTGGCCCGGTGGTACGTCCCCAGCTGCCGCTCTCAGCGCAGGGACCAGCGAGGGCGGCTCCTCTCCCTCCGCACCCGCTGGGAGCACGTTTGGAGAAGGTGCTGAGTGGGAGCAGTCAGTGTGGATTGACCAGGGGCCAACCATGCCTGGCCAACCCGGTCACCTTCATCCATAAATGGGGTCTGGGGATGAGGGGAGAGCAGGGAACGGGATTTACCTTCAATTTAGCAAAGACGTCACTGTCTCCCACAGCGCTCTTATATCCAAGTCCCCATGGTCTGCATGGGGAACAAGCAGATGGGTAGGAAACCATCATGATGGTTGGCTGGGCTGAGAGGGGGCTGGTTGATGGGTCGTCTCTACCTGGAAGCTGGTAAGAATGGGAGCACCGCAGGGAGCTGGCCTGGGATGAGGCGATGGAGAGCTCCATCACTGGGTTTGCAGATGATGCCAAACAGGAGGACTGGCTGGTGTGCCATCCTGAGGGACCTGGGTAGGGCAGAGGAATGGGCCATGAAATTCCGCAAAAAGTCCCGTGCTTGGGTGCCAGGGAGCAGGGAGGGGAATGGGGCTGAGGATCGCAGCACCCTGTCCCTCAGCAGGGCTTCACCAGGGCCCGCCCCGCAGGGGACAAAGAGCATCTGGGGCAGCCGAGGGTCCACATCACCCAGCAGGTTTGTGGGGATGGGGCAGGGCAGAGGGTGGGCAGGGGCGTCAGTCTGCAGATCAGGATCGGGCCCTGTGAGGGGAACTGGGGCCAGACTGTGCTGGTATGGGCTGGGACTGGCTGCCGGGAGCAGCTCTGAGGGAACGGCCCTGGGGGTCCCGGTGGGCAGTGAGGGGGACATGGGCCATCAGCGAGTCCTGGCAGCAGCGATGGGCAATGGCAGCCTGGGCGGTAGGAACAGATGCAGAGCCAGAGGCTGGGGGGTGTCGTTATCCCCCTCCGCTCAGTACTCGTTAGACCACATCTAGATACTGCATCCATCTTTGGGCTCCCCAGTGCAAGACACCGATAAACTGGATCAAATTCAGGGGAGGGCACTGAGGTGGTGGGGCTGGAGCACTGGTCCTGTGAGGAGAGGCTGGGGGAGCTGGGCTTGTCCAGCCTGGAGCAGGGACGGCTTCGGGGAGGGGGCTGAACCTTACAGAAGCCCCCAGTGCTCATGGGGAGATCACTGGGGAGATGGTGCAGGGTGGAAGGACGAGAGACAACAGGCGTTAACTTGAAAGAAGAGGCTCAGCCTGGAACACTTGTTCTCCATGAAGGCAGTCAGGCAGAGGCACAGGCTGCCCAGGGAGACTGTCCACTCTCCATCCTTGAACAATTTCAAGACTGTACTGGAGGAAGCCCTGAGCAGCCTGATCTGGCCTCAGAGCTGACCTGCTGTGAGCAGGAGGTTGGAGCAGAACCTCCTGAAGTCCCTCCCAGCGTGAGCTACCCTGTGATGAAACCGTGAGATTTCCATCCCTTCTTTCAAATGTCATTGAGATGTTAGAAAGGTCAAAGGTCATCTGGGGACACGAGTGACCTAATGGGCGGACAGCGATCTAAACACCACCTTTAGCCCATAAACCACGTTTCCTTCTGAAACCAGGCTGAGGGACTGCGTCCCTGAACTCAGGTACCACACATACTGGCTGTAGTAATTAAGGCTGAAAGGCAGCGGTGAGTCTCACACCCCATCACACTGCAGGCGGCAGCCAGCCTCCACTCCGGCCTAATTCCAGCTGAAGTGATTTCCACGTGGAGCTCGCCGCCTTGTAAAACTACTCATCAAATACTACCCTTGGCCCCTACGTGGAGTATCGGCTCCTCAAGGTAAGTTGTAGGCACATGGCTCGCTAAGGGGGTAACACGCCTGCTGTAAAGAGACAACCGCTGATGGAAAACTGTCTGTGTGCTGGAGACTCATCATCTGGCAGGGCCCCTGGTCCAGTGGGAGGTGTCCCTGCCCAGGGCAGGGGGTTGGAACCACCCTGGCGACAATACTAAAATGCTGGATTTTCTTTTTTTTAAAACAGTCTGTCCATGGCATTCACAGTAAGTGAAAAATAAACACAGTTACCAATACATTTTTTCATTTGAACGCAGAATTTATTTCAAACAAGTAATTTTAAATATGAAAACCCTATAAATTATGAATATTTATAGAATACACTTTTGCCAAAGAAAAAGCTTGGAAGAGCGAAGATGTCAAAATCTGGCTCTACTAAACTGAATGGAGCGGACTGCTGCTCAAAGGGTATTTCTCCCTATGTTTTCACACCAATTGCCTGTTTCACAGAATACCATTATTCGGTGTAAATATTACTTACTGATCCTCAGTAGGCTGCATTCCTCCACAACTGATTTATTACCAAAAGCAGTTTTTACTTACATTAAATCAATCCACCTGATTTCCTGTACATGCATAGCGTAGCAAATTAAAAAAAAATTACGCCAACAAGGTGAGAACTTAATCCAACTTCTGTTGAACAGGTAGAAAATATTTACAAATAAAAATGTTCTAAACCATCTAGAACATAAATGTTCTAAAAAATGTTCTAGTCAAGAGAAACTGTATGACTGTTTACTTCCCTTGTAAAAGTTTATTTTATTATTCTTTACCTTGCACAGGCTGGTATTCCCAGTTTTTGGATTAACATATTTTGCAGAAATGTACAGCAGCAGAAATTCCTCACAGATACTCAGCTGGTTTTACCGTCTTACTCTACAGAATCCTGTTCTGTCGTGGTTTGGGGTGGGCTGGCCACTAGAATACATATAATACAGCCATTTACAAAGAAACACAATTTCTCCTTAGAATACCACATTTTGCAAGATGGCAATTATAGTCACTTCCTTCCAGCACTGCATATGTCAGCGTACGCTTATATCCTTCCAAAGCAGGCATGTCGTAGAGCTCAATTTTGACTATAAATACACAGTTTCTATTAGTCCTTCTATGTACAACAAAAGACAAATTTCTCCATTAATAATACTTATATATCGGTGCAGATTTGAACTACAGACCCACTTCTTTAACGAAGTTTACCATATAAAAAAATAAGGATACCAGTTACCTACTGTAATATTTTCATATTTTAGTTTCTTGTGGACTAGCCAGTGATACAAGCATTGCTTGTTTTGTGTAAAATATATTATTTTAAAATACCAGTATACTGTCCTTCCAGTTACAAAAATATAATTACATCCTACAGAAATTTTATTGAATTAGAAAGTGTATCAAAAATATCGATCATCATTTTAGAAATTAGAATTAGAAATAAAGTAGACGTGAGTGTTTAATTATTTAAAAATACTATCTTCCGGCTCAGTGGGCCACTTCTGATTTTGTATAAAAAGAGATCAAAGCTTAGTTAGAAATTTAATGGCCAGGGAGCAGTTTTGGCTACTGAGTAATACTACTACATTATTAGCGTGGCTGAAGAAGAGCCACTGGAAAACGTTTACAGCAGTCAGTTTGAAGGATAAAAAAGTACCGTGGTGACAGCGGGAATGGTTGAAAAATACCATAAAGGGATGGTAACTTAGCAAAAGGCAATGGGCATTTCTTACTGTTTTTATTTCCTTCGTAGGCAAAAAGCGGCCAGTCTGTACGGCACACTCATGGCCCGGCCAAGTGTCCTCTCGGGCTGCTTCGGGTGCTGCTGCCCTGAAGGACCCAGCGGCTGCCGATGCCTCACCCCGGGACCGGCCTGGCACAGAGGCAGCGGCAGAACTCAGGGCCGTAAGGAGCTGTACTGGTTAGGGTTGTCTGCCCAGCATTAGGACAACTTCGTATTCAACCTATAAGGTTTATATAGGAAATAAAGAGGGTAAATCTTTTTACATTTTGCATGGTTTGAAGTGTGGGATTATTAATCCAAATTAACCTGTTCCTAAATCAAAGGCAGAAATCTGGGTGTTCATCTCAACTGTAACCAAAGCTGTGCCGGTTATGAATCTCCCACATCTGAAAAGCAGATTTCCATGCTCAGCTCTGTTTCTTAACATCCTCAGGAATTCTGGTGAGTTTTCCAGTGCTGTGCCCTTTGCCACGCTGTTTTCCACGCACTAGCAAGCACTTCTGTAACTCACATCATTGCCCACTGCTCCTGCAATGCTGAGGAGAAAAATCCCGGTGTGGAATCCGCCTGAGCTGCGCGGCAGAACAACCACCGCCAGGGACATTGCTGCTACGCCTCCCAGGAATGCAGAAACACAACACTCATACAGAATATGCTGTAAAAAACAAACAGGTTTCATTTTGTGGGGGTGTTTGTTGGGTGGGATGGATTGGCATTATCCTGCTTGATCTGGTAAATGAGGAAAATTGGAGAGACAGCAATTTATCAGCAAAGTAACCTCTTGGTTTTCTGTTAAATCTTGTAAGAAAAAGTAGCTCAAGCTAGAATTTATCCATTCCAGCACTGCGTAGCTGGCAGGAGCCTAAGCCACGGCTTGCTGACTCAGAGGAAAGCCATCTCTGGAGTTACGCTGCCCAAACATCCACAGCTGTTTACCTTCTATTATTTCAGAAAAGGGATTTTTTAAACATTCTTTTTCCCTGCTAGGAGAAACAACAATGGTGAAACCAAAAAATTAATACACAAGTCAAATACTCAGCTAATATAACATACTGACTTCTTTAAAACTAATGAAGTTTTGCCAATTTATAGCAGCACAAGAACTGGCTCAAAGTATTTTGCATATTTTTGCCTGCCCAGAAACAACCAAGCTATCGTGCCATCAGTACCACGGCCCTTCATAGCTCCGATTCTTTATCGATCTCATCTAGGTAGTATTCATCATCGGTGGTGGTATCACTGTCTGAGTCCGAATAAGCTGCTGGGTCTTCCTGGTAGATATCAGTTGGCTCTCGGGGGGATGAAGCAGCTGATGACATCTTGCTCCCAGCAGAACTGGAGCTCAAAAGCTCAGCCCTGTTTATAGAAGGGGTCTCTCCATCTCTGAAGGCACCAGGGTTGTTAAGAAGACAAGGTCTCCATAATCGCCCTTCTGTGAGTGACCTCTTGATATTTTCCAGGAAAGCTAACTGTTGTTCTTTGCCAAATATACCAAATTCAACAGAAGGATACATCAAATTTCTACTGCTGTAACATTTCTCATCGTCTGATGCCCAGTTTTCATTTTCATCACAAGACAACAGCTCCGAGTAAGATTTAAATCTCTTCCCATGTATACTATCTTTTGGTAGAATATTGCTTCCCGAGGCAAAGATCTCGTGGGAATCTCGAGCACAAATGCTCTCAGAAAGATGACGCTCACGCTGACTTTTGGCATGACTCTTGCGCAACTGAGAGCTGTGCAAGTTAGCATTTTTTAAGCTAGCAGACTGAGAGGTATTTTGACGCTGACCAAGCACTGTCTGGGAAGCCAAGTTTTTCTCTGGACACATGTCTGCCTGCAAGCAGCTATTTACATGTGCATTGGAGTTTCTGTCAGTTAGATGTGGCACTGGAGGCGTGCAGGCACGACTGCTAGCTCTCCTTTTCTCAGCATCCAGTGGGTCTGATGCAGTAGCACTGGGAGAGACGGGCTGACTTTTGCTTTCTAACCTGAGATCAAGTGTTTGGGAATTCTTATTTCTTGTGGTTACTGCTTTATCTGGAAACAGGGTTGTAAGATTTGGCCTATTTTCCACTTTCACTGTAGGTTTTTTGGGACCGATGGCTTCCTTCTGGATGTACGAGCTTGTAAAAGACCTCCAATTGTTATTAACAAGCAAAGAAGGATCATTCTGATTTTCAGTCTTCTTATTCCCAGCTGTTCTTGGTCTTGGTGTACTCTTATCAGGCTCCAAACTGTGATTCTGATTTTCATTGTCCGGCTGCAGGAACGGCTGATGGGAATCCATTGAAATCAAAGAGTCAAGGGACAAGTCAGCCTCTAAAGAAGTGGCACTTCCATTGTTCTGTGAAAAAATGTTACTTATGTGCGGTTTGGGGGGTAAATTTTTACTTGAAAATTTTCGACTTGTTTTGTACACAGCTGCCAGTTTATTTTTAATTGAAGGTCTGTTTTTCCTTTTTTCTATATCTTTGTCTCTTGTGCAGTCAGAGAGAAGCTTGTTCTCATCTTCTGCACTCTGCGTTATCCTCTGATCTTGTGTAACACTGAGGACTTTATCTTTACAGTTAATGTTCAGGCTGCCTTCACTGTGCCTCTCTGATTCCTGCACCCCACTATCATCTTCACCCATCTGAGTACTCTGTGAGTTTTGCTGTTTTTTAATTTTTGAATTCTTTAATTCATCTGTATCTGTGCTAACCACTTCATCTAGCTGAAGTAACGGATCAACACTAGAAGCTGTGCTTACCTCAGATGCTTTGTTCTGAGACTCTGAAAGCACTTTGCTACATGAGCTTAAATAATTTGCATTTTTTCTTGCACTGTCAGCCCTTAATTGCAGCCCACTACACTTATTATTATACAGAGGGATAGTCTGGTGTAGGAAATTTCCTCTCTGTGTGACTTCAGTACTATCCCTGTATATGTCTTCCGCAGGAGGAAGCAGCACGTCAGCACGCTCTGTGTTACCATTCCTTCCAAGGGAACTCTTCTCTCCTGGGTGCAGGAGTAAGCTATTCCGATTTTTATTGGTGTTCACTTTAGGGGGCTGACAGCAGTTTTCAGAGCTTCCCTTCTGTATAATATTTTTATTTGTTGAAGTAGAACACAAAGGATTCTCCAAACGTCTGCCTGGCTTGGGAGGGGTTGATAAAGCTGACATGAGCGGTGTGGCTGTTTGTAAAATTTCCTTCTTTTCTTTTAGATGTATTTCTGTATTTTGGCTGCTTGAAGCATCAGAAATGGCCTTACCTGACTTAGCCGCTATGGCAGTGGATTGTGGACCACCAAAAGAAATATCTTCTGTCACCATGTCAGAAAGCACATTTTCTGCTAATGACAGATCCGCTGAGCTATCTTTCCTGTTATGTACCACACTCATTGACTTTGAAGTACATACCTTCTCAGAGCCTGGAACTTCACTATCAACAGCAGTTCCTAAGTTTCGAGGTGTGACCAAAGCTGAAGATACTTGGTCAGAAGAATACGAAGGCACCTCTTTTTCCAAAGGACTGGGGAAAAAAACATTTGCTAAACTCACATGACCTTCGTTTTTCTTGTTTCGTATTCTTGGTGACTGAGCATTTTCCTTGGGACAAGGTAAATCTGCATCCTCTGGATTATCTCTAAAGAGGTTACAAAATGTTCTTGAATGTCTCCGTGGTAACGTGTAATAAATTGAAACTAGTTCATGATACTTGACATGATCTTCATCAACACAAACTGTAAATGTACTTGTAGTTTTATATTTCTGCAAAAAATTTCCCCTGTCCTTACAATCTGAAAACACACAGGATTCTCTTCTGCTTAGATGTTTACATCTGTCTGTTAGTTCAGCTGATGTACTACTACTGACTGAATCATTACAATCTTTTCCTTTGTTACTTGTAGCAGCATTTAATGATGCTGATGTTAAAAAGGAAGGTTTTGAGTCTAAACAAGACACATCTCTTCGAATAGAACGAAAGGCATTAGCTCTATGTGGAGTGTCAGACCTTAAACAATTGTATGCTGTTCTACTTTCTCTAGGTAAAGAGATGGGCGTATCTGACATAATACTACCAGCAATGCTAGCTGATTTTCTAGGCAAAGTGTAATAAATAACAAGTGGGTCAGGAGATTTGGGGCTTTTTCTGATAGGGGAGCCAGTAATGCTGCAGCTAGTATTATGTCTCAGCAAGCTGCCTTGCTTGTGAAGCCTTTCAATACAAGGTGAATTACTCATTTCTTTTTCAAGGCAAAAATAACTTAAACTGTGTTCAGAGGTCTTAGGTTCTCCATCAAAGCTATGGATATAAATATTTCCAGAATTTCCATTTTGCGGAGAACTAGTAGTGAGTTGTCCATTACAGTCCTTAGTAACTAAAGTGCTTGCATTTTGTGGTGTTTTCTGTGAAATCTTTTTGGTAACACCTGTTCTGCTCATTTGAGCTGTTTTCCCACCATCTGCTTGAGATTCAGTAATCATGCAATTTACTGAAGAGCTACTTAGTGTTCCTAAACATTTAGAATTGTCTTTATGAGAAAGTGCTTGTGGAGAGCTTTGTGAGGAGCTAGATGAACGTTCAAGAGGACAGGACAACATGCCTTGACAGTTTGCCAATTTTTCAGTGGATGGAGCAGAAGTAACACTCAGCAGGGAGGGTTGCCTCTTTGGAGCAGCTTGGTCAATGGCTTCTGCACTCCAATTATTCTGTTTGATGCTCCCTCTTTTTGGTGCATAACGCAGATTATTTTCCCATTCTTTCTGACTTGGAAGAAGACATTCCTTCTTGCTCTCATCAGCTGGCAAAACACAGGAAGGCTGACTGAGCACACGGTTGGGTGGGCAATTGTTTTCCTTCATTTTTACATTTCTTTTATCACTGTTTGATGTATGCATTTTTGCAATATCTCCTCTGGCAGTGACTTGGGTATGTCTCTTAGATCTCATTGTGTTAAAGAGAGATGCATCACTTTGCAACATGGCAGAAGCAGAGATATTAGAAGGAAAACTCTGGCTGTGGATGTAGTTTGTATCTGCTTCTTGAGAAACTGACTGTAACGGCATATCTTCATCTGGCTGTTTCATACCTTCAACCTTTTCTAGTTGTGGAAAGTCTGCCTTAGTACTTCTTTGGGTAACCATGACTGAATTCCTGTTCAGTCCTATAGGTTTTATTTGGTCCTTCAAATTAGGACTGACTGACTCAACAGTTCTGCTACTAGACAAAGAAACCGAAGAGTTTAGCCAAGGCTGACAGCCCTCAGTGAATTCTGAAAAAGTTCTATTTGCACTTCTTGTTATCCTTTTGATATTCATATTTTCTGGAGAATACACGTGAAAATCGTTCTGCAAGCGCTGTGAACCAAAGTTGTCATTCTTTGTATATGCCCACTGCTGGTCATTTAAATTAGCCATAAACATTTCAAAGCTGGCATCAGGGGAAATAAATGCTTCATCACTGTAATACTGAGGGATATCAGCCCAAGAAGGATAGCTGTCTTTTTTTCCATAAAGAGAATTTTTTTGGTTTGGATACCACTTGCCATGAGAAGTATCTCTATAGCAGGATCTAGAGAGATTATTTTCCGACTTGTATAATGGATAATTTTCCCAGTTATCAAAGGGCAATGGAGAAGTCGCTTTGTCAGGGCAACTAATTCTACTAAAGCAATTGCTGCTTGAAATAGATCTTCTGTAGTGATGTTTTGTGTGGTAACATGCATATTTCTTGGTTTCTTGCAAAGAGCTAGGATATCTACCATGGTCTGTAGCATGAAACTCCATCAGTGATTGGGTTCTAAACATTTTTTCTTGAGCTGATGTTTGTCCGGGAGAGTCTGGTGTGTTGTTCCATACAATAGAAGACAGAGGAATTCTCTTTGGGTTCTGTCGACCAAACCTTGGTACAAAACCATTGTTGCTCTCCCTTGCCAACGGATGTTGTAAACTAGATGCTGATAGCTGGTCAGAAGATACTGATGATGGACATCTCCGAAGGGAACATACAGAGTAACTTCTGCCAGCTGTACCCCTGTTCATACAACTCTTGTGCCTAAATCCACTGTTATGTGTTATGGAAGGAGGATATAAGCTACCTTCTGAAGACCGTCCGAAAGAAACAGAAGACAGCCTGTTGCTTAGTGAAGGAGGATTTCCATCAACTGGATCACCATATTTGTAATCTTCTTGAAAGGCTGTCTGGTGCCAGTTTATATATGCACTGTGTAACTTCCTTGGTCTGATGAAAATCTTGTGTTCATCTTTGGCTCTTATTGTTCTGAGTCCATCTGGGAAAAACGTGCTAGGCATGTCACTCCAGTCATTTCTGTGTTGCCCCCTACTAGCAGTCTGTCTCTTTGAAGTAGGGAATGCGGTACTGTATTGGACATTTGATGCACTGCTAGTAGAAACTGTCCTGTCCGATGGGTCGTGGGCTTGTTCCTGGGCCAGCTGGTCATCCAGATCATTTAGAACTGCACAGGTGAAAAAAAAAAAGATACTTGCTTTGGTTTTCTTTAATAATCTTCTGACTACTTATGTTTAAAAGTTTCATGTACTACATTAATAATCAGAACTGGTTTTGAAAGGATCAGCTTCTCTGCATTCAAAACCCTTCCCAAACTGCATGTTCTTCCTCAACAGGACCTTTCAGCAGTCACCTATTATGACTACAAGTTAAAAAATGTGCTGCTCCATGACTGATCTTAAAACTGCTCTTTATGCAAATGTTAGTCTTCATGCTATTCAAAAGAAAAACAAAACAATTTGAAGTCTGAATTCTTACTCACGTGCTATATATGTGAGTGTGTGAGTCAACTTTCCAAATCTAGTTTGTAAGCAAAAAATCCCTGAAAAGAATTCACTAGGCAAACATGGACCTTTCTGTGTGTTCACAAAGCACAGTTATGATGTAGCTGTAAGGAAACACAGAATTCTGCAAACAATCAAACAAGCATACTCAGTAATCTGTAATGTCCACCATTTGTTTCATTCAGAAAAGAAATCTCCACTAAATTGTATCCTACTACTTTAAAATGAGCATTGAAAATAGCATTTTCTGGATAAAAAGGGTAATGAAATAGCTGGGAACCTGTGATTCATTCTAGTAACAAAGCTGTATTTATATATATATATAGGCAGTTCCAGGAACTGGAATTAAACACTATCCAGCTCAGTTAACCAAGATAGTCGTACACTAAGTGACAGCAATGTATTTTAAGTATTTTTACTGTCAAAAACAACCATGCCTTTGCTAATGGTATTCTTTTTGTATTTTGAAAATAGCACACGTAAGATAAACACAAATGGATATGGCTCTTTTGTTACCTAATCCATTTAAATTAGAAAGGCTGACTGATGAGTCATTACAGATCTGTGCTAATAGTACAGAATCATTAAGAAATCTTTGCTAGGTATGTATAGTTGGAATAAAAGGTGATACAAGAGTACTAAAATATTCCATTTTTCTAAATTTCCCTTCAGCACAGAAAAAAGAAGACTCCTGAGAGAGTCAGTTTAGAACAAGAAAAAAACCAAGTTGTTTCCAGGTCTTCCATTTGGAGGACACCAGTCACGCTATGTACAGTTTTTCTCTTGTCAGCAGGCAACTATGCACAGTTATGACTGACAGCCAAAAGCGGTGACAGTCACGTGAGTTTCAGAAGAACCACTGTCCACCATGCAGTGCTCTTCTCTTCCAGCACTGCCAGCTCTACCACTGCTTCCCGATAGATCATGCTTTCAATCTGTGATCTCTTGAAATTTTGGGTGGTAGAAAGTAATATTCATGGAGATTTTTTTTGCATAGGTCTGAGAAAGAACCCACTGTACTCCCATAGGCTGGGTCTGATCTTGTCTTGCTTCCCAGCAGTGAGGAAAAAGACAAAGAACCAGAAACTTTCGACTGATGCTATAAGGGCTCCCAGAAAGCCAACTGAATGCCACGATGCCTCCTGCTTCTGTGGTTTGAGGCTTTACAATTCATAAAAACAGGCCCAGTAATTCATCACTATCAAAATTATGCATGCAGGTAACTGGGAGTAAATTCTTCTCAATTAACTGTATGTCTGCATCTAAAAGATGCAGTATGGGCTTCTGTCAGTGTCAGCAGAGAGAAATGTACGCTTTTAAGGTGTGATTCTTCTGAATTGGATCAGTATGAGATGAAATGCGCTCTAAGAGTGACAAGTGACACATCTGAAGTCAACATCCAGAGTAGACATTAAGCTCTCAGACGAAACCAGCAAATACTAGCCACTACGCTAGAAAGTAATGGACCACATCTTTACAGCCCATGCCTTTGCAGTATATTCTCTGAAACCAGTCATCACAGTCACTTCTGGTAACAATAATATCAGAACAAAGTAAGGACACACACTTACCGCTGAAAAACTCCTTCTCTAGCTGTTCATTCCATTCCTGTGTACTTTTCTCCATCATTTCATTTTGGTTTGCATCAAAAGAATGACCATTTGTTTCAGTTAACATTGGGGAATTACACATTTCAGCCTGTTAAAAATCGTAAAGAAACATGAGTTTAGTTCTACATGAGGGTTCAAATAATGTTTCATGTCACATCACAAATCATGTCACAAGCCACAGAGGTCAGTAAACTCTTTGTGTGTCCATTAAATACTGCATTATTAAAATATGCAAGTGAGGATTGTAAAGTTGCATGCATTTTAGAGACTTTAACTTATGTAATAAGGAGATTTGCTCATTTCTTCTCATACCGTAGCATGTTTTGGATACATGAGTTATAATGAGCATATAATAAGGGGCATAGTTTACTTATTTTCTCCATATACATCCTTATTACATTGTATCTCTTAATGTAGTTCTTCCTAATCACTTCTTCCTTGACCAGCACATTTTAAAATTCACACACTGACCTCCCAACAGAGATTTAATAATTTAACACCACAGTCAATTTTCATATTGCAAGACAGCACTTTAGGAGGCTGTGATAAATTACCTTAGCAGTGAGGAAAATGTCATCCTATTCCTCATCTGAGTTTAGTTTACATGTTAAGCTGGAGAGGTTCCTATCCCATCCATATTTCTCTTAGGTCACAGCCTCAGACGGTAGAAGTGCAGACAATTGCTGAACTGCTGATTTATTTTAGCCGAGACTTCCTCCATTTTTTAAATAAAATCCCTTACTACTTTTTAGTTCTCGATATTTCTAATATTTTACTTGTCTAGCTATAATAGTCTATTTATATAATAGGCAGGACTCTCTGATAAGATTTTGTTCTGTCATACATTAATATAGATTATCCCTTTGTTTTTGAAATATGAGAGAAGGGAGGTGGCTGAGGTGGCCAATTTATCTCCTCTCTACCTTTGATTATATACTGTATACCTTCTTAATCCCCTCTGTGATTATACTACACAATTGAAGTGGAGGAAAGACATGCTAGTAATACAGGGTAATAGAGCAATTAAAATAGCAAACATCATCCTTGGAGGAAATCAGTTTATTTCAACAGTGTGCACTTAAATTACATCAGAAACAAATCTGTTGTTTCATCCTTAAATTGAGCATGTGCTTATAAAATGGAGCACTCAGTCAAAAAATAATTTCCTACTGTCAAAATTTACATTTTCACAGTAATTCTGCGCATGGAAACATTGCAGAAGAGGCTCTAGCTTACTGCCTGCCCAAGCCAGCTACTCTTTTTCACCCCAGTACAAATGAAAAGAAACAAAGTAAATACCCCAGACTATTCAGTGTGAGTTTTTGACCTATTGCAGGTTTGTTACAGTTGCCAAAATATGTGAGGGTTTTAGCCTAGTAAATTATCCATGTATTTATTCCCTCATTAAGAGAGAACAGAAATCTGATCAGAGCTAGGCTTAGGGGTCACCTAGGGAAGCTATGGACCTGCAGAGTTAACAGGACAAGCTCATGATACTGCATTCAACAGGTTCATAACACAGACATTTTACTCAGTGTTTAAAACAAGAACCGCAAGAACACTATTTGAACAGGTGTTATATCAACAGCCTAAACAAAGGGGACTGGTTTTTGAAAAACCTGTTGTTTAAACACTGCTGACAATAAAGTTGATAAGCTACTTACCGTTGCCATTTCTTCCACTTTCGAAGATGGGCTAGCAGAACTGTCATATCTGTAAGCAGAAGGATTTAAATATTGGATTTGAAAAGGAATGTGATGTAATTTTACCAGGAGTAAAATCCAGCAGTTTCTCTTTGACAACTACTGAGAAGCATCTGAAAAAAGATTGCTCTATGAAGAATCCATCCCTTCCCCCCAAAAAAATCCTGCTAACAAAAACATGCTGGGGAAATGTACCATTCACTTTGGCCTTGACATCTTGCAAATGTAGTAGCTGCAAAACCCAGAATGAACTCAACCCACTGATTTCTGCAACAGCCGTAAAGTAATTGTTTCAATCCAGCATTACGATAACATATTACTTCCTTTTCCAAACAACAGTAATTGAGTAAGTACTACGAATAGCTAAAGTTAACTACTTGAAAATCTGTAAGTGGTTTGCATCTGTAATTCTATTGTTTTTCTCCTTCATTTCACCCTGCTCAAACACAGAGCTGTGCTGTGCCCCTGTGAAGGAGGAAAGACAGACAGCAGATTGATTTCAGTGTGAATTTTAGAACTTGTTGCTACTCACTCAAAACAGCATTTATGTACCAATTTTTAACACATAGCAGAAGGCTTGTCTGCTTTCCTAAGCCATTAGGACTACGAGGGCTTGGCAGAGAACTGGCTAGAGCATCTGTGAGTAATGCAGTGGTTAGAACAAGCCGAGAAGCCCTGAACATAAAAGGTATTCTACTACGGGGTGACTTGCAGACATACAAATACAAAATAAACTAAAGAAACAAGAACAAGGGCTTGACTTCACTGAGTCTAGCAAGTCTGCAGATCCTTATTTTACAACTAAGCAAACCCAGTCCCTTCAAAAGCCCTGAAGGAAATTTTGCTCAGCTTGTGCTTATTGCCAGCTCTTCCTTGTCTCAGAAACTGTTTTTTCCCAGGAAGTTAATTCTTGAGAGAAAGTGAAGTAGGGAAAGACAGTTCTGCTCAGTCCTGTTTGTCTCAAAGTCTCTTTGAATGACCTTGTTCTTAGGCTCTTAAAACCTTCTGCTCGGGTAGACTACTTTATTGTGCTTCAACAGCAAGTATAAACCGGCTTGTTGGCAGGTTCTTTGTGGCCCAGCCTTTCCTCCTGAAGTGCTTTGTCAGTTGTTTGCAATGCGCTTGCAGGCAGGGAAGAACAGTTGAGAGGTGCAATTTGTTTTTGCTTCTGTAATTGTGAACTGTAAAACCAGGATTCCTCTCTGACATGGGGTCCAACTGAAACCAAAGCAAACAAGCCTGTTGACCTCAGTGGGCTTAGGATCCGGCCAGACAATCTGAATCCAAAATTACTAATTCTTCCTTGTAGCACTGAATATGAACAGCCATTAATTCAGTGGATTGCCGCTCCCTGTGAATGAAGTTTACAGAACCAGGACTCAGAGAAGTATGTAGCTCTTCCTTTAAACTAATATAACACTGAATATGTTTTAATGCTTCTAACAACAAGTTAAGAATGAAACTTCTGTTTCAGAGTTTTTACAATGATTTCCCGCAAACCAAGCTCAATGAAATCCTGTGGCTTAGCTAGTTACCTTAATTTTAATTATATGCATAGCAAAAATGTAAAAGCTTTGTTAGAAGCACCCTCCTTCAGCTTTACTGTGCAAAGCTGCTCTACAGTTCTCCCCAGTTGGTGCTGTACCTGGTGTTGCGTTAATTGCTCCTTGCAATGAAGCTACATGCAGTAGACATGTTCATTAGAAATGTCTTCTGATAGTCTGGGCAAAAATTAGATTTTCATTTGCACCTCTGGCACTGTTCTAAATTCCACCATGTCTTTGTTGTCACTGTTCTTTCAGAAATAACTGATCATTGCATCCTGCTTTATTTTCCTCCCTGCCAACTTATACAGACAAGGTTATTTTAATCTTTTACCTCTGCCAGTCCCTCCACTTCTCAAACTGCCTCATTATTTTTTCTGAGCTCTTTTGGGTTTTTCAACATTTCAAAACTAAAAGTTTGCTTACTTCCAGAGAAATACTGCTTAATTTTAGAAAAAAGTAATTCAGTTTCTTTTTTGGTTAAGGATATTGAGCAATGTTTACATTATTCCCCACACACATGCACATGCACATACACACATACTTGTAAACATTATCTATTATTCAAAAATAGAAAAGAAGTTAAATTACTGCTCAAGTTCTGAAATATTTGCTATCAGAAAAATACTACTCACTATGGAAAACAAGAAATTATATTTTATACTTTTTCGCTTATATGCATGCGTATCTTTTTTATGACAACCAAGTGTAAGATTAAAAGATGACTCTACTTGTTCCTATCTCTACTGGTAACAATAATATAAATCCATGAATTAAAATCTGCTGCGAATTAGTATTTTCACTGAGGCACCTGTCTTCCCCAGGCCATCTCTGAGTTCTCTAATGCCAGTCTAATCTATTTTCTTCTATACTATTCCTATCAGTACTACATAAGAAACCAGCTAAGCAACAAACACGTAACTCAGATATGCTGAAAACACAATTAAACAGCATTTCTTTTCCAGTATGAATCACACTTACATATTAGAAAGGAATAAGGATGAATTCAAGAACACCGAACACCTTTGAACCAAAAGTGATCAAACATTTCACTACCTTCAGACTACAGTTACAAACCTTTTATTAGCATCTTCTGTATCTCCACATAAGCATACTTCTTTTCGCAGCATCCATAATTAATTCTCACAGCAAAACACCACCAAAGCTGATGAAACTGTCTCTCCAGAACAGAAAGGACCCTCTAAACAGCCATTAATATTTAGGTATTTAAAAGCTTCTGCCAGTTAGGCTTACTTACAGGATTTACCGTGCTGCCTCCTACTGTATTTCACTAGCTCTCCCAAATAACTCTACCTGGTGAGAGGCAGGTTATTTCAGTGCTTTGTCTATGCATAAAGCAAACCGCATGCCACGGCAACACCTAGAAGAGGGTGGGGGAAGTTTTCGACAGAGAGGCGTGACTAGAAAATGTAGCAATCAGCTCAGTTACACGTCAGGATTGACTTGTTTATTTTTCAAGCTGCGCTTGGTAAGAAATCAAAGGCATCTGAGCCTGAGATACGATATAATTTCTGTGGAAAAGCCAGGTAAACACATATTAAAAAAGCTGATGCAATAAGTAGGCACGGTTTATTACCTTCTTAAATTAAGATGCTTAGATTCTACAGCAAAGCCTAGACCTTTGCTTGTGCATTGGCTACCTTACCGTGCACCAGGATAAAGAAAGCGCCCTTGAAACCTGATTCTCAGTTACACAAGTGCCCCTTTATTCTGCAGGTCTGGTGTTGGTGTGTCCCAGCGTAAGGGACATTACCATGTCACAGGAAGAGGAGGGAGCAGATGACACATATGGAACAGGGTTAAAACTTCGCCATTTTTTTCTATGCTGTGTTGCTATGTAGGAGAATTGTTACCAGTAAACATCCACAAAGCTAACCTCACAGCTTATTCAAACCTCTCCTTAAATCTCCTTTTGCTTTGATACAAACACTCCACAATGGCAAGCTGCTGTGCTACAAAACCTATGTATCAGACTGATCATCATTTCTTTAGAGGCTTGAATTCCCTGTCATCATTCATTATAGCTGTTCCTTGTCATGCTGTTCCTAGTCATGCCACCTAGGAGCCCCAGGAGCCCCAGGCATGGACCAGCATACCAGCCTGAGACTGAGAGTGTGAAAATCAGCTCTTTGTGACAAAGATCTTGCAGCTTCATGCTTAGCTTTCACAGCACTGCACAACGCACCTTTACCTGTGATGGCCAGTCCCAAGCATTACCCTAAGATGCACACAAAACCACTAGTATTTTGCTCAGGTGTTGCTGACAGACAGGACCATATGGGACAAAAGTTAGAACAGTCAGCCTAACTAGCCTGGGCATAGCCCCACATTTGCTCTGAACTGCAGCTTACCCCTGCGGATGGCAAGGGAGAAGGGTGCTCTACAAACAGCAGCTCCAGCACTGCATCTGAGACCATCTTTTGTTCAGAGCCAGTTGAAACCAAAGCCCTGACGAAGCACGGAAGACAAAAGCACTGGAGAGCAGCACTGTTTGCCCAGCTAGAGCTAAAGCTGCAGGCGTGCCTCGAAGCTGCCTCTGGGCTAGAAATGGTGGGAACTGATGCAGCAGAGCTGCCTGGGGCCAGTACTCTCTGCCATGGCCTGGGAAAGCTGTGCTTTCCTGTTATATCACAGCCACAGGGCACCAGATCCCCATGCGACTTACACCTTGTCCTCTTGAGAGGGAATGAAATGACATGCAGCCACTGCTAAGTCTGGGGGCCTTCATACACTTAAAGCCTAAGCAAAACAGATTTAGACAAGAGACTTTACCTATTACTTGCCACTTAGGCCTCATTCTTCTGACACAGAACAGATAATCTGTCATTACATGACCAAATAAAATCCCAGTCTTCCCAGTGAGGTAAGAGGCAAGAGACCGGAAAAATAATTTTAACAAAGTTTTGTAAGCACAACATAGAACAATTCACAGACTTTTTAAAAGCTGGAAATAATGCATGTTCGGATTATAGCTCACCGTGGTTGCTTCTGAGTCTGGTTTTTCCTAGATTTTCTGAAGGAGAAAAGCCAAGCAAAAGGTGATCTGAACCCCAGAAAGGAAGCTGAAGTGTTCTTTTGTGCTTCAGGATTTGTGCGAGATGACATTTTTAATTCTTTATGATCTAAAAATATTATAAAAATTTTATTTGTTTCAAGTTCTTACTAAATACAGTATTAAAATATACATTAAAAAGTTACGTCTTCATAAACAATTTTCTTTTGCTTACCTTTTATTACAGGAAAATCCAGTTTTGTTGACATTTTTGGACAGACTATGTAACATGCTGGTTTATAATGACTAAGTAGAAGACTAAGAGAAAGATAAACAGGTCTAAAGTTTCAAGAAGTATTAGTGGTTTTGGGTGATGCACGTCAGATAAATGAGGCTGATTTTCAGAAAGTAATTGGCACCCAACCATTTGAAAACCAGAACCATTTTAAAATATAGGCAAATTAAGCATTTGAAAATTGAGGTGCCCACAATCATTAGTCACTTTCTTTTCATGTTTGTAAGAAATATAAATGTGACAACCCTGAATGGTTTAATAGACAGTAATGTAACTACATAACAGTAATTCAGACTAAGGTGTCTTCTGTATCATACAGTTCTTTCTGATGGAGGATTCACATGGCCACTGGAGTACACATTTTCCTGCTACAAACTGCATATAAGTACTGTATTTTAAATGCAATATATCATGAATGTTTATTTGGGAAGGTTTTGATTTGATTTCTTCAAACAGAACATAAACCCAGTCTTCCTGTAAAGCAGCTGGCTATTGGTGTGAAGGAGAGGACGAGTATTGCTTACAGATTAGGGAAAGAAACTGCAGAGTCTGCTATTAAAACAGGCTGCAAGAAACTGGAGGACATGAGGAAACAAGACTTCACTCAGGAATAAGGCACTGCATATTTTTTTTTTCCATTTATAACATCACACGCCTGAAACAATACAACAGCCTGAAAATGGCTTATCCGAGGACTGTAGGAGAAAGCAAAACCAGAAATGGGAGCAAAGTGTCACTGGTAACAAGAGCAAGGGGCAGCATTTTGGACCTAGTCCAAAATTAAGTGAATAATTCATGTCATGTAATTTAAATCCTGTGTGTAATACATGGCTTTCACTTCAGTGACAATCACCCCGTATTCTGAAATGCTGCATCCTTTACCCTTTTTTAGAGCCTAACCTCTTGGTGGCATTGTTTGACTTGTCAATGAAGGTGACTTCAGGAGTCCTAACAGCACTCTGCCATAGCCAGGATGGTCTAGGGATGTAGACAGGGCAAGGCTTGCGGGTAGAAGTAGTACCTTCTTAGTACCTTTTATTAAACCAACTTACACAGTTGGAAATATCAGACAAGCCTCTAAGGCACACAACCCCTTCTTCAGATCTGAAACAGAAACAGCAGCTTTCAAAGTTAAATACCAGAGAACAATTACACAATTAGTTAGCTAATGCATTTAGACCATCTCTAAAGAAAAATAGTAGATAGCTGTGGACTAGAGGGGATGTTGGGGGAAAAAGGCCAGGAAAGACAAAGATCTGTTCTCTGTAGGCCTGTAGTTTCAGGAAATTTTTAGGGTTTCACTTTTCTTTTGAAATAGATGACTCTGCTTCCAGTAGCTATGAAGCTTAAGTAGAAAGAACTCAATGAAAAACATGCAGAAATGTGAATGGAATAATAACATATATTATGCATGAAAACTATCTGGATGGAAGATGAAAAAGACAGTACAGAATGCCATGCTTGGTACAGACACACCATGTTTCTTGTGCATGTTCATTTTGTATGGGCAACAGAACCTGTGAAATGAGATCTCCAGAAGTTCCTTCCTGGTCAGCCCAACTTTCCAGGCTTTGTCACTCGCCCTGATAACCAGCACTGGCATGCCTTTAGCCCAGTGTTACCAGGAAAAGGTTTCCACTCATACAGTCAAACCTCCCTCACCCAATCCAGATTACCTACTTATTCCAAATGTCATTTAAGTGCTTCTAGTTTCTTTAAGAAAACTAGATAAAACTGAAACAGTTTTTGCACAAAGTAAACATTACTGCTTTGATTGTGAAACCACCACTATATTTAGGATAATTAAAGTAACTTCATCTTGGTTAAGAAAGAAATTTTTTACAGCCAGGACCATCAATCACTGGAACAACCTCTCTGGGGATGTGGTGGAGTCCTCATCACTGAAGGTTTACAAAATGTGACTGGACAGAGTGTTAGATAATCTCTTCCAGGCTCCCTTTCACACAAGAGGTCGGACCAGATGATCTTCCAGTGTCCTTCCAACCTGGGCTGTTCTATGATTCTAACTACAGGATAAGAATGCCAGGGATTTCCTGTTGTGACTCCCAGCTGCACTTTTAACAGAATCTGCTTAAAGAAACATAGTCATTTTAAAAATACATCTTTGGTAAAACTTTGACATGAGGAGAAACTCAGTGCAATTTCATAAAGTGCTTAGCTATTACACTCTGAAATGCTCTAAGACATTGGTGTGGTGACCATTATCATATAGATAAGGAAATGGAAAAATGTAACTCACTGGTGTTTTTGCTCTTCCTTAGCTGATGCTCTAATGGTGGTTTTAGCATTCTATTGACATCAGCGTAATTCTGAAATTTTTTTCTTTGTATTTCTTCAAACCATTCTCCAGTCACTCCCTGCAGCCCTGTTTCAGACTTCTTTCTCTTCAGAAGTTTGCTAGAAAGGAAAAAAAAAAATTTTTTAAGCCCTTTTAGATATTACAGGCACATGATTAGGAACTATCCCCATTGTTCATTTAAGTATTTACAGTATATTTCTATATATAATGACTTTTTAAAATACTGTGAGACATGATACATTCACAGCAAATGCATAAAAGTTTTAGTGCCAGTAGAATTCTCCAGCTTAACAATGAGATTACGTGACCCCGTTAAGCAGACGACTCATATACTTGCATTATTCTCTGCCTTGAAGAAGTGCATCCTTGTTCCTCTCAAAAAATGAGGTAATAATTCACAAGCATTATAAAACTAATTGAAAGTAAGATTAAGTTCAGCCAATAATCAAATTAGAATAAATAATACTCTAACAAAGCAATTCTTGAAATATTTATTCACTCATTTAAGCAGAAGCAGTAACAAGATTATTCTGATTTTCAAAAGGAAGCTCACTGAGGCCCTGACAGTGAGGGGCCCACCACACATCTTCTATGCAAAGGAGAATAATAAATTGTGAATTCAAATAATAGGTACTCATGCAACATGTTCAACGAGTTTACCAGATTTTCCTCATTCCTTGCTGCATAGTGATCCTGCCTGTGTTTAATACGTATGGAGCAACGGATAGTGAATATGAATGTTCTGCCACGCAGAGGTGAAGCTCGAACAAACTATGCACATGTGGCTGCAACTGAAGAAGCTGTTTAGTAGCAAGTTCTAGACCGAGAGGTCACAGGAATGAATTGTTTACCTGGACATAAAAGAACAAGGTACGGTTGCAAAGGATTTGGAATAGTGCAACGGATGTGCAAAGTTACTGTTTTTTAAATTACATTACACAAGTCCCTAAAGTACAGATGCAAACACAGCATGCCCACGCCCCGGCTGGTTCTGAGGGCAGCAGAACAAGGCTTAGTGCACAGCCTGGAGATGGAATACCAATGTTTCAGCAAGGCTTTCATGCAAATCTTACACCTTAATCAGTGGTAAAGCCCATGCCTAGGAATACAGATGCTCTCAGAGAACATAAATTATTTCAGTTACTGATTTAAATAAAAAATCGTGTTTTCTGGGACAACATTACTTCGCAAAAAAACCTTAAAATTAAGTATCTAGTCTGGAAAGGAATGTATTTCCACCTGGAATTGATACAGGGTATATTGTCCATGCTAGCACCTCCTGTTCCTCTGGAGGCATCTGAAGGAGAGCAGGAGAGAGGCATTTTTGGTAAACGCGTGAATATGTCCCTTGAAGATTACAGACACACGCGCAAGCAGCACAAGCCATTCGAAATAAACTTATTACAAAGGCAAAAAGGTTAATCCTCGCAGAAGTTANCTGCTTCACTTTTATGCCTTCCAGAAAGAATTAAAAATACAAAACCCACCCACCGAGAGTAACATCGCCCATACTGGGCACGGCACGAACGTGCCTTTCACCGAAAAACGTATTAAGAATCTTGCACGAACACTGACATTAATATTTAAACACTGTAAAGCCTTTAGTGGTACGTGCTTGGTATTATCTGCGGTCCTTATCTGTGAGCGTGCCGCTTTTGAAGTGTGCCGTCATCCCCAACTCATGAAATAAAGCCTTTAAATACTTACACGCACATCCAGGCCTATATACAGAACCCTATCTATAGCGTTATGTGCGTACCCGATCATATTAATACGATACATAATATGTAATTGCAACATCGCATGACTATTTTATATCTCTCATTTGCGATGACTCCCAGCCAAACCACATGGTTTGCCTGTGTACCTGCTCCCTCGAGCCTACCTGCCCCCTCATGATACCAATGAACGACGGTTGTGAACTGGAAGGGAAGCCCATCTCAAGAAACAATTACAGCAGAAGATGGTATCTGCAGTCAGTATTGCAATGAACTTGCCTTTGAGGCAGCGCTATTGTTACCCGGATTGCAAATTATATATTGAGACACTGCTCCCTAGGAGTGTCAAAACACCCGGTGCCCTCTAAACCGAATGTATTAATCCTGCTTCCCCGTCTGCTCCACTCATCCTTCCTCCTCGTTTCTCTACAGCCACTCTGGACACTCGGAAACACTTCCTTCTGAGATGAGGTATCATCATTGTGACTGGGAAAAGTACTGTAAACCATAAAGGTAACTCCATTCCCAGGACAACTTACAGACAACTGCTCCACAAACTGGCAGGCAGCAATCCTAAATGACCTCACAGGCTACACCTCGTTACCTCTTCCCATCCATTATCCTACACAGCATCTAAACTAATGAATCACTCCAGAGCAATTCCTTTGCATTGTTTTTAAAAACATCTCTTCCTTATTGGCACAAGGATGTTCCCGTATTTCTTACGCAGACATCTCCGGGGAAAAGTTAACTTAAATGTTTGTATGTACTGAACTTTCATGTGGGTTATCATAAATATTGTGAAAAGAGCTGCAGCCTCCCTCTGCCACTTCCTGTTAGGATAATAAGGAGCTTTAATTGCTACTGTAAGAGGAAAGGTATTTTCTCTACCATCGTCACCCTGAATATAAAGCAGAAGACAGCTGTGTAAGGCAGCAGAAACTGGTTTGCCAAATAAGACGTCTGGGGACCCCTCTGCTGTTTGCAGGGGACAGAGGACTCAATCCCACTTTTGCCAAAGCAGGCATTATGATTCCTACTGATTTCACCAGAAGCAGGATTTGGCCCTAAAGGACTCTCACGAGAGAACAGATCCACAGCAACCAGGGAGCATGAGGAATCGCACCAGGTGCAGGATAAGCAGACCAGTATTTGCTCAATGGATCAAAGCTCTCAGTGCCTGAGAAGACAAGGCTGAAAGGATTGCAGATAAAAACAGTGCCGATAAAAACTACAGCAGGGCAGACAATATTGCAAAACCAGTTACCTAAAACAAGCTTATGTCTTTACTCTGTTTACATTCCTTACTTTCTCCACGAGAAAAGGCTAGAGATGTAATAAAACAGCGCGTAAAGAACTAGTTCTTTCCTGATTTCTTTGCTTCCACTTCTCACCTTCACGCTGCTTTACACATTATGCTGCACTGATGAACTGTGCATCTCTACCATTTCTGTGGCCAGGTGATTTTCTAGAAAACTCTGGCTGTTATCACAGCCACAGGCAGATCTAAAATGGTGCACATGCAAGAATGTTTTCTTACTTATAGTGCCTTTTAATTTTATAAAAATAATTTGAACACATACTTTCAAATTGTCATTTTATTTGAGAAGATAAGTGGAAAAGAAGTATTACNCCACAGGCGGGGCGGCGAACGGCCCAGCAGCGCCGCCGGGCGGGGGGCGGCCACGACCGAAGGCCTCTCAGGCGCCAGCGCCGCGACCGCGNCAAAGACTACCACAGCTGAAATAATCTGAAAAAATTATTATCTGCCATTTCATACAAACATATCATAGCAATAACAACAACATTCTGGTTTCCAAGGTGCCAGAGAAGCTCCTGTGGCAGGTTAATCCTACCAGGAAGAAAAATAATGATACACAGAGCCAACATACTCTTTCCTAGCATGTCAGACACACAATAGGTCTATTTTCTAACACAGTCTTTACTCTTAGTAGCTGGTATATTCTTACTCACATTAAAGCTATCTTTTATTTATTTTTCTTTCTTACTATTTTCTGTTTGGCTAATGTCAATAAACCAAATGAGCTTCATTATCACATGTAAAACATTATGCAGATGTATGTGAATCAGGAAAACTGACTCACATGTTTTGGTTGCACACACTACAAGACAATGTAAAAAGACCTAACTGAAGACACACTTATTTTTTCTTTAGCTTTTGTATTTGTAAAATTAAGCATTTCTGCAGTAATTGCCTGAAAAAGCAAGGCCTCTATTTTCACGAGCAAAATGTTATGTTGGCAATAATGCTTGAATCTAACCTGCTAGGTCATTGTTAATCAACGACTTAGACGTAATTTTCCCTTCCCCCAAAATACTAGTTTTCTATCTAAGCCTTCATCCTTTTCATTATTATTACTGCTGTTGTCATGTTTGTTATTACGTATTGATTTTATAATGGCCATTAACCCACTAAGTTGCCTTCAGAAGATGAATATGGCTGAGCATGTGACCAATAAAACTAAAGATGTGTATGGGCAAAGAGGATGTGCCACAACAAGGAAGACCAAAGAGTGTGTTGGTTCAGTGTTCCTTTCAGACCATGACCCAAATACCAGTAATTGAAATGGAAGGACTTTCACTGTCCTGAACGGGCGGTCAGGTCAGGCTGCTGGAGAGTCACCTAGTGGTGACACCCCTGGTTGGAAAGGAGTAACTGGAAGTGCCAGGAAACGTTCACCCGAAGGATGGGGAAACACTTCACAGACCAGCACTGAACTGTATGGGATATGTTTTCAGTCCCACTTTGACAGGCACATCAAGTTGCCAGCTTACAATTATCCCTAAATATTTAGATTCCAGAAATGTGCAAACTCAGGAGACAGAAGTGGGGAGAAACTGAAAAGGAAATT
>VXBO01013655.1:81301-101382 GCA_013400135.1 Rhinoptilus africanus
TCCCCTCATCCAGGTCATTGATGAATATATTGAAGAGCACTGGGCCCAGTACTGACCCCTGGGGAACACCGCTCACCACTGACCTCCAACCACGCTGGAGGTAGGGCTGGTTTGCTGCTGCTGGTGAAAGGTTCTACTGAGAGGAGCCACAGGAGGGCACTGCACGGGAGAAAACAGCCCAAAAAATGCAGTCCTGGGAACCAGCAGCGCAGGGCACATCAGGAGCCCAGCTCCTTGTGAGCAGCAAGAACAAATAAAGGTCCAACCGGTCACACAGATCATTCCTGCATAAAAGGAAAAGCAAAACTTGAGAGGTTTTCCAATCCAGACACAGAGGTCTGAAGCCTGCCAAGGGATCTGAGGAAAGGCTGACGGTACCCAGAGGATACCCTGGGGCATCAGGAGGAACAGGGAGGGACAGCACAAAGTGGGACCCACAGCTACAGAAATGTGCACAAGTGTCCACAAAGGTCGCATGTTGCCGCTCCACACAAAGGCTCCAGAGAGAAAAAGAAAGGGAGGTGCAGAGAGGTTGTATAAAGCAACTAGCCTTTCCCCAAAGAGTGCCTCCCCTTTCATTTCACGAAGGTCTGGGCTGTCTGAGTGAAGAGACACCCAGCGGTTCTACCAAGCTTCCACTGTAGGTAAGCAGTAAGAAAAGAAAAAACCCACATATTTTCATCTGGAGACCTTATGGTACTTAGCTGAGAGCTCAATGCAACTGAAAGAGAATTGGTCAGTGTCATGCTGAACTGCAGTACCTTTGTGTTTATGTGAAAATCAACTCCCCTGAACCATGCCATGATTGTCATTTGTTGGACAAGATGAGCCATGCAGGATGTCAGGAGTTATCTTTTGATCTTATTTCTGATTTTGTCTTTCAAAATTAACTGGTGTTGACATTTGCTTATATAACAAATGCAGCTTGTAAAAAGATAAAAGCCCATTCCTGCTTTTTTGATTCCATAGCTGTACCTGGGAATGGATTTCAGTTTTTCATTGCTCTTTTAAGACATTGGCAGACAGCAAATCGTAGCTTGTATGACATCAAACAGCACACATAAGATGAGCACAGTCATTGGAACCTGACTTGTGGTCTGCCATAAAACACTTCATTCCCTCTGTCAATCCAGTCCAGGTTGATCTATACAGGGACATCCTATATTGTAAATAAAGATGGTCACCGAATAAACTTGACCAGTGAGGCCGCCAGTTATTATGGACTTGTTCCCTGGCCTTGCCGAGCTCCAACCAGCTCTTTCCAAAACTATGCTCAAGAGCAGTTTGGGGGACAACTCACTTCAGGGATATCCTGCAAAAAAGTAGTATCAAAGAAACTGCCCCTTCCATTCCACAGCACCTCCTTATATGCCTCATTTAATTGACGGCATAACTCAAATAGCTTAAAAATCAAACGTTGAAAGTATCCCAGGAGTGGGCTGCCACAGTGCTCAGGCATTATTTTAAAACTTTTGAACTGAAAAAAATGTGTACAAAGTTAATTATCAAAATAATAGTAATAAGAATGACAGAGCCAAGGGGGCAGGCATGAGACCCAGAGGGGCAAATGGAATTTTGTTTAGACCTTCTGAGGCTCACTGTGGTCATATAGGAATTGCAGGATTTGGCCCTCCAGGGTGATCACTGTTATTACTTAGATTATAGTAGCACAGGGCAACACCACACAGACTGGAACCCGTCTGCTCCTGATGGGAGTCCTCTGGCCTGAAGGGCTTACAGTCTAAATGAGACCAGGTAGACAAGTGGAATGAGAAAGAAAGTACTTTTATTAGGCCCAAGAGAGATTAAGAAACTTGCCAAAGGACACATACAAAGCCTTTGACGGATCCAGGGTTTAACCTAGATTTCAGTATGGCGCCTTGATCATAAACAGTTCACCTATCTTCTGCTCAACTTCTGCATGCCTCTTCAATTGAGATTTCAGGTAACTCCATCTCAGTAAAGCATCACCAGAAATGTCCCTCTTATACCATGTTTATTTTGACAGCTCTTGCATAAAGAGAGACCGCTTTCTCACGACAAAGTCGTTAAGTACACAAACAGAGAAACAAATACAAATTTGGGGGCAGGTGAAATCCTTGAGTTCAAGCGCAGGCTATTGCTCTCTACAGCACTGGAAGCCTCACTGCATTTGCTCCAATTTTAAAGTCTTACCCAGGGTTTGAAACTTACAACTGTCTCCACAGCCAGCAAAACTTTCCTCTTTTTAAAGAAAGGTAATGACAAATTATGGAAGAAAGAAACTGCCAAACTTAACTCAGTCCGGGTTCACATGCTGCAGAAAACTAAGACAAGTTTTGGAAGCAAGTCAGTGTTGACACATAATGTTTAACCATGCCCATCATAAAATCCACTTGACTGAAATAAAAAATACACAGTACAAAAATCCACTTGACAGAGACGTTACTTATTAACATTCCTTCTACTTCTTACACGAAAGCATTCCTTCTGAAAAGTGCCTGTTTGTGAATCTGAGAGGACACTGCCTCTCACTTGCAAACTGCCCACAAGGTACCTCAAGTCTCATCTGGAAGAAGAAATTATAACCTTTAGTAATAAATGGCTCATTTTCCAGCATAACTTTTATTAATTCCTTGGCTTCCGCTTGCACTATCAACACAAGTAGCTTTGGTGATTGCACACAGGGGAGATACAAGCCAGAAACAAGGTCAAAGCTGTTCTATTTCTTCGTATCATATATAAATAAGGTCGAGGCTCATATACGACGTTGTCACTTGCGTACCTGAATGCAGAGGGAGTTAAGTCACTTGCAAGGGTGTTGCGAGCAACCTGTCGGCCAGGTGAGCGCCTGGCCTGGCAGAGCCCCCACGTTTCCCTGCAAGGTCCCCCAAAACTTCCCCGTCATCGTTATCTCCCCGGGTACCAGTGCTCAGCCCGCCCCCCCCGCCAGCCACACGGTGCGGGACAGAAGTGGGCTGCCCCTCCTCGGGGAAGGAGGGGGGCCACGGGGAGCCGCCGCCCTGACTCACAGCCGTCTTTGTCACGACAGGCGTTTCCCCAACTCCGCCATGCCGCAGGTGCCCGGGAATGGCGCTCCCCCCGCTGCCCCGGCAGGACGGCAGCCCCCGCCGCCCCTCTCCCCGCTCTCCTCGGCGGGGCGAAGCAGCCGCCGGCTCCGCCGCCCCCCCGGGGCGGCTGCGGTGGGCGGGCAGCGACAGGGCTGGGGGTTAAGCCTGGTACCTGACTCTCTTCTTCTCAGCCCGCCGGAGCTCCGAGTCCCTCTGCAGCACCTGAAAAATCACCCTGGCTTCCTCCTCCTTTAAAAAACTGAGATCTGGCCCCCGAGGCGCTGCGGTCATGGCTTTGCTTACGTTCGGGGTGGCGGGCGGAGGCGGGCGGGCAGCGCGGCCGCCCTGTCAGCCCGCAGCCACACCGGCATGGCCCAGCCGCGGCGGGCACCGCGCACGNTTAAGGTTTTCCCGAAGAAATACACCGGCACAAGGTTGCCCAAAGAGGTCGTAGGTGCCCTATCCCTGGAAACATTCAAGGTCAGGTTGGAGGGGGCTCTGAGAAACCTGCTTTGGTTGACGATATCCCTGCTCGTTGCAGGGGCGTTGGACTAGATCACAGAATCACAGAATCATAGAATGGTTCGGGTTGGAAGGGACCTTAAAGGTCATTTACTTCCAACCCCCTGCCCTGGGCAGGGACACCTCCCACTAGACCAGGCTGGTCCAAGCCCCGTCCAGCCTGGCCTTGAACATTTCCAGGGATGGGGCATCCACAGCTTCTCTGGGCAACCTGTTCCAGTGTCTCACCACCCTCACAGTAAAGAATTTCTTCCTAATATCTAATCTAAATCTCCCCTCTTTCAGTTTGAAATCGTTACCCCTCATCCTATCATTGCACTCCCTGATAAAGAGTCCCTCCCCATCTTTCCTGTAGGCCCCCGTTAGGTGACCTTTAATGGTCCCTTCCAACCCAAGATATTCCATGATTCTATGATAAATAGTAGAGAACAGACGTTCTTGACTTGGGCGTTATGGCTGCATCTCAGAAGTAATGTCATCCTGATTTCATTCTAATGGCTCTAAAGCAACTCATCTCTGTGCTGGTCCTGGTGGGAGGTGTCTCTCAAAAGTACGTGTCTATCTAGTACACTGTACTAGTTGAAAAGTTACTAAAATGCCCTTTGAAATTTTTCCGTTGAAGGGCTTTATTCAGGACCAAACTGCAGATGTTAGCACAGCTGTACAGAGAAAGAAAATTAAACACAGTTTTTGTTATGGAAAAGCGGGTCAGTGGAAATGTCAGCACAGTGGTGTGCAGCAGGAGTGGGGCTGAGCAGCACACAGCCACCGCCCCGTGCCACAGTGGGCTGACGTGGGGCCACCAAAGAATGCTTCCCCACTAGGAAGTTGTATGGTGCAAATGGAAATAAGGACCTTAGAGGACAGTGGGAATAACAGGTTGCAAGAAGCTCCTTGTTTAGGTGTAGCTTCTGGCATCGCTCGTCTGACCAAAGAGGACGCTACCTGATTCCTGGTGACCAAACAACAAGGCAACTGATGAGAATGTAATGAAAGCTATGAAGAATTATGATGTTTAGAAGATGTCAGGAGGAGGCAGAGAAAAGACACAGGAGTTTTTAATAGCATATAGGAGATACCTCTGGGTAAAGTCCAAGCGTGTTGTTTCTAAAGCTGCAAGAGCCACAGCCATCACCACTGCATTAGGAGCTTCCAGAACTTCTCCCTAAGGGTAAACGTCCTGTCTTCTCCGTTCTCTTGCACTGAGCGCAGTGGAGTGAACCGTTTTACCAGCAGAAGCTGAGTGTACGGGGTTCTCCCTGGGACTCTCCCAGGCAGTGGGTTAGACATCACTCTCCCTTTCTGCCTGGCACCTGCAGGATATAGAATCATTGAATCATTTAGGTTGGAAGGGACTTTTAAGATCATCAAGTCCAACCACTAACCTAACACTGACAAAACCACCACCAATGTCCCTGAGCGCCACATCTACCTGTCTTCTAAATACCCCCAGGAATGGTGATTCAGCTGCTTCCCTGGGCAGCCTGTTCCAATGTTTGATAACCCTTTCTGTGAAGAAATTTTTCCTAATACCCAATCCAAACCTCCCCTGGTGCAACTTGGGCCCATTTCCTCTTGTCCTTTCGCCTGTTACTTGGGAGAAGAGACCAACCCCCACCTGGCTACAGCCTCCTTTCAGGCAGTTGTAGAGAGCGATAAGGTCTCCCTTGGGAAGCAATTGCTCACGGTGCTGCTGCATCACGCTGTGTCTGCTCCCAGAGCTGAGGGGGATGAGGTAACATTTTTTTTGTGTACATCCATT
Source organism: Rhinoptilus africanus (assembly GCA_013400135.1). Classification (NCBI taxonomy): domain Eukaryota; kingdom Metazoa; phylum Chordata; class Aves; order Charadriiformes; family Glareolidae; genus Rhinoptilus; species Rhinoptilus africanus. The sequence goes on from VXBO01013655.1 coordinate 86,636, forward strand.
GCAGTGAACCTCATCAATTCTGTACAAAGTGATGGGGTTATTTAGAAGAGTGACAAGTATGTACACTCTGTGGCTTTAGAGAGATGCTGCCAGACATCGCAGTGGTTAGTATTTATATGACATTTATCCAGAATATTTAGAGATTTGGGCAAAGCCATTTTGTATGGTAAGAAGACCTTCATTTTACACAGCATCTTTGGTATGTCAGCATTACAAAATGTGCGTTGGATCACGACAGCTGCTATCTATGGAGTCTTCTACCTGAAATTTATTTTGTGCAAAATAACCACTTTTCCACATGTCTCTTCATTACTCCACCTCACTTTAAAGTTTATGTCTTTTTCATATTTGGATGATGATGGCAAGGAAACATTCCCTGTATTCCAGTATTTAGAGTCTCTAGCACCCTATGTACTTTAATTTCTGTTGCATAAACCTAAGACAGGATACATGCTTCAAATTTTTTTCCATGATTTTTATCTAACAGCTGTTCCAGGAAGCTATAGAAGTATTTTCTTGTAAATAAGAAGCATTTCTTTTGTTTAGCAACCTGAAACAGAGGGCCAAAATAGCCTATGAGAGGCTGCAGACATGAGGCGTCTATTAGTAATGTTAATTGCCAATGCCACTAAAGAGGATGCTGACACACATACCTTAATTATAGGGCAAATTCTTCAAAAACTGCGTTTCACAAATACAGTTGTGCTAATGGGTGGTGTCAACTCCACTTACTCTCAGTGGAGGATTTCAAAGTGTAGGACTCCAGGAAGCCAGAGGGGCTGTTTCTAAAAGTTGATCTGTAGCTAGGGAACTGAGGGGAATGTGCAGGAGGGTTGGCTGAATCTTGTAGCAATTGGCCTTGAGGCTCGTGTCAGCCTTCAGGCTTGGAAGAACTGTAAGGTCTTGTCTATTCCTGTTGAACTAATTACTGTGTAAATTGTCACGCACATTAGTGAAGGCTCATTTAATTAACTCCCTGTGCTAAGTGAAAAAGGCTTCATGGCAAGGCAAAGAATAAATATGAGGCGTCTTTCATTGAAAATGTATTAAATCTGCTTATTGTGCTTGAAATAAATATTTCTTAACACTAATCTAGGTCAAAAATGGTTTGATAATATTACTCATAAGAACAAAAGCAGTGCCTCTCCCTCTGTTTAACAGGCCCATTGTTTATATCTCAGTTCACTCTAATTGTCATTATTAATTTATGTGTACTAAGATAACAACTGGAGGCCCATCTGAGTTTCAGGTGACGTGGTGGCTCGCGATGCGTGGTTCCCACTGCCACAGGTAGACATTTCCACTGAGCAGTCAGCGTCCTCCAGGATCTCCCACTGGGCCCTCAGCTCCCACTTCAAAAGGGCTTTGGACTTTCATTTAGGCATTTTAACTGTGAAGTGGTACACTTTGAAGATTGCCTGGACGTCAACATCCAAATGCTGCTCGTGTTATTACAGCCGTTTGTGTGCTGTGCAGCCTTTTGTGGGGCAAGGAGGGAGCCAGGACTGGGCTGAGCAGGTTGCAGAGCGTTGGCCATTGTCCACCCTGAAACCGCCGCAGGCAGTAGCCCGGCTCCCACAGGGAAAGCCACTCTTCGAGGTATGCCACATTCACAAGTCACATCTTGCAGCCTGCCTGGCTGCAGACTGCTCCTCTTCACAATTTCCTCAAGCACTTCCTCTCGCCCAGTCTCCCATTCACCTGCTTTTCTTTTCCTCCCAGTCCCTTGAGCGTGGGCTGCTCCCTTCCCCCACGGTTAGGCTCTGCCCTACCAAGGTGGCGGATTTCCTCACCTGACAAGTACTGCTGGCTGCCGCCGCTGCCTCTCCTCCTAATGCCCTCCTACCCATTACATTGTCTATATGAACGCCTCAGGTTTTTACAGTATGGGTTTTTTTCTGCTGACACAAGGGCAACATGGCAAAATTTTTGCCTACAGGAAGAAAGGCAAGAGTATTGATAGCCCAAAGGCGTCTTAGCACTGCATGGCAGCAAGGAAAGGTGGTCGTGAGAGCGAGCTGTGAACTAGTGGCTGCAGTCTGACCCTTGCATTTTGTGATGCTGTTCTCAGGGTATCTGGTGCTGCTTCAGACAATGACTCCATGACACCCCTGTCCTCCTTCCTCCCTTACTTCTAGGGTTCAGTCACTAATTTCACTTTGAACACTCATTGGGACTGCACTTTCTCCGAACTGAGGAGAAGATTGTGAGCAGGATCTCTCACAGAGCAAGAGAGCTGGGATTTTAGGGGCTGTGGTCTGGAGAGGCAGAGGAAGATGGGAGAGGGTGGTCATCAGTACATCTCTGGAGCACAAGAGCACTGTCTGGAATGGGAGGGGGAAACTGGTTTGTTGAAATGATGCAGGAATTTTGCTTTATATGGGGTGCTTTATCGGATGTCCTGACTGACAGAACCGTATGTTGGCTGGTACTGTGTATAACATCTGTTCTCTTGGCAGAAACTGTGTAATCTTCTCTTCCTCCTTCCTATGTGCGCATAAACATAATCACCAGAGGCCACTACCTGGGACACAGCGGAATTATGCATTTTGTATATTAAGGTTATAAGCTACTGCATACAACCTATTAAGACAGGTTTGAGTAAGGTAAAATCACCCAGACGTGACTAAACAATAAAGAAGAGATGCAATTATAAGGAAGAAGGCAACCTTCAAAATGCTGGAGTCATAGGCAAATGAACAAAACAGGAAAATTCATAAATCCTGACTGATAATATATAAAACCAAAACTAAGCAGACAAAAAAACCCCCCAAACCGAGAGCTGTGAGGAGCATCTTGCTAAAGGACTCTAAAGCAGAACTAAATCCTTCTTCAAACACATCAAGAAGCTCATCAGAGGGTCTGTAGGGCTGATCAACGGTCAGAGTATAAAAGGAAAATTACAGAGAGCAGAAGACCTTTTCAGAGAACAAATTGGTGTTCACTGTGGAAGAAATCAGGAAAACCTACATGCCAGAATCCTTTTCCAGAAGAGGATCTGACTGAAATGACTGTAAAAGAGATCGTATGACATATTGGCAACATGAAAATTAACAAATCACCAATACTAGAAGTTACTTAATCCAATGGTTCTAAGAAAATTTACCATAGTCTGTAACTGCTCACTGTAGTCCTTGATACCTGAGGACCAGAGTGTGGCAAATAGATACCAGCTGTAAGATAGTTTTCAGAGAGAATCAAGGGAACTATGGGATTATGCATCAGACATCTGGGCAAATTTGTGGAAACTGTAACAAAAGACAGAATGAGTGGTTACCTGGGCTCATGCAAACTACCTCGGAAGAGTCAGCCTGGCTTCTAAAAAGGGAAGTCCTACTTTACAGTCCTCTCTTTGAAGGGTGTCAGCAAATATTTGGAAAAAGACAGCCAAATTGATCCAATCTGCTTGGACTTTTGAAGACTTTTGACAGGAACAGGACCATCATCAACAGTTTCCAAGAAAATTTAGTAGTCATGAGATTAAATAAATGGTCCTTCTATGGGTAAATAATGGGTTACAAGTTAGGAAACAGAGGGTAAAAGGACTGGCTACTTGTTGCGGTGGAGGAAGGTCACCGCTGGAGCTTCCCAGAGCTCTGTGCTGGGATCTGTGTTCATTACACTCTTAAGAGACCCGGAGAAGAAGTGAGCAGGGAGGTGAGAAAGTCTGCTTGTGTGGTATGAAAGTTTGTGATACGACGATATTCAGGGTAGTAGGGATGAAGGCAGACTGTGAGGGACCACAAGAGGCCTTTGTAAGGCAGAGTGACTAAGAAATACGTGTGGGAAGAAATCCTAGCTTCACATATAAGCTAGCTTTCACGTGTAAGCAACGGACTCTGAGCTGGCCATCACCATTTGGTAGCAAAGTGTTTATGATACGCATAACTTGTGAAAACATCAGAAAAGCAAACAAAACATTAGAATTTATTTGGAAAGAAAAATAAATCCATGGTTTTCCTCTGGCTTGTATATGAATATGGAATTCTGTATGGAATATAGATTATATTATTTATTAATATACAGTATGAACATAGATTCATCTATATATTCTGAATATATATTCCCATATATTCCTTATATATCTATTCTTTATCTGTTGATACTGGATATTCTTTACTGTCAAAGTCTTAAAAATTTTGCAGCTCATCAACTACAGCATGGTGTCAGAGTTGAAGCAGAGTGGTGTCAAAATATGAAGGCATAAAGAGGGATAGGTGAGGATACTCGGTGTGATGGGACAACTTTATAGGATTGGGAGTAGTCCAGTTCAAAGGACTTGTGCATTTTTTACATCCAAACTGCTTAGAGGAATTAGGGTCAAACTCAAAACTCCTCTATCTGTACCTTAATTCCTTATCAGGCCAGCTTTCTTGCTTATGCTCAGGCTTATGTGAACCAGCACATGAGAATATAGGCAAGGCATGCAAATTTAGGTTCAATGTAACATGATGGTATAGACACAGCTCAAGAGTCCCTGTGCTTCCCTCTACATGTGTTGTCAAGTAAAAGCTAGCCCAAATCTGACTGCTCCCTCATAAAGCCACCAGTAACCCCTGGAATTGCTATAGCCGTGTAGGATGATATATCTGTTCTTTCTTCACAAAAAGCTAATACAATTTAAGAGCAACTGGCATGGCTTTACCTGGCTGCCTTCAGTGGTGAGGTGACTGCTTTAGGGATGAGATGTGAGCAACAGATATTGCTTGGTTTGACTTTATCAGGACTACCAAGACCACCTTATCTGTATCCTTGTAACCACACTTGAGAGAGATGGACAGGATGGGTGGACTACAAGGTTAATGAAAGCATGACAGGACCATCAGGCTCAAAGAGTTCTGGTAAGTAGCTGAAAGTCTAACTGGCATCCAGTTAGGAGTGGTATTCCTCTGAGTTACATATTGAAACTGGTACTATTTAACTTCTTCACTAACAACCTGAATGATGAGATGGAATGCATCCTCACTGCATTGGCAGGTGACATTAAATTGTGGGGAGAAGATGGTGTGTTGGAGGGCAGGGCAGCTATTCAGAGCTCAACAGGCTAGAGAAATAGCCTGACAGGAACTTCTTGAAGTTCAAACAGGCAAGTAAAAAAAAAAAAAAAAAGGCAAGTAAAAAAAGGCAAGTAAAAAAAAGACAAGTAAAGCTCATCTAAAGCTCTATTTGGGCATGAAAAATACCATGCTACTGTACAATCTGGGGACTGGCAGGTTAGAAGGCAGTCATAGAATCGTAGAATGGTTTGGGTTGGAAGGGATCTTTAAACATCATCTGGAGCACCCCTCCTGCCGTGGCAGGGTTATTTTCAACTGGGTCAGATTGCTCAAAGCCCTGCCCAGCCTGACACTATAACAGGTTGTCTGGGGAAGGCACTGGGGAAGGCACTGAGCATAGACTTATGGTCTCATAGAATGGTTTGGGTTGGAAGGCACCTTTAAAGACCATCTAGTCCAACCCCCACACAAGAGCAGGGGCATCTTCAACTAGATCAGGTTGCTCAGAGCCCTGTCCAACCCGACCTTGAATGTTTCCTAGGATAGGGCATCTACCACCTCTATGGGCAAAATGTGCTAGTGTCTCACCACCCTCACCATAAAAAATTTCTTCCTTATATGTAGTCTGAATCTTCCCTCTTTTAGTTTAAAACCATTACCCCTTGTCCTATTGCTACAGGCCCTGCTAGAACTTCTGTCCACATCTTTCTCCTAAGTATTGAAAGGCCACAATAAGGTCTCCTTGGAGCATTCTCTTCTCCAGGCTGAACAATCCCAACTCTCTCAGCCTTTCCTCATAGGAGTAGGGTGTTCCAGCTCCCTGGTAATTTTTGTGGCCCTCCTCTGGACCTGCTCCAACAGGTCCGTGTCTTTCCTGTGCTGAGGGCTCCAGAGCTGGATGCAGCAGCTGGGCTGAGGTCTCACCAGAGTGGAGTAGAGGGGCAGAATCACCTCCCTCAACCTGCTGGCCAAGCTGCTGCTGACGCAGCCCAGGATACAGTTGGCTTTCTGGGCTACCAGAGCACGTTGCCAGCTCATGTCCCATTTTTAATCCACTGAAACATCACAGGAAGGGCTCAGCACTTTGCACCTGCTTTTAAAACAGGACTCCTCCATTCTTCTCCTCAGCCTGCTAGCCAAGCCTGCCCTGGCTCGGTATCCAACTCAAGACAAAAATCAAAATTGTTAACATTTGTTTCCTTCTCCCTCCTAAGAAACCTGAATTTAACATTGAGGTTAGCCCTGCTTTGAGCAAGGGATTCAACTTGATGACCTCTCAAAGTCAATCTAGATTATTTTATACTTCTGTGATTCCAAGTGGTTTATAGCATATATGTCACACTTAAATCTTCAAAACAGAGATTTACAGAGATACAGAACACTTCTGTTATGTATCTGCAAGATGAAAATGTAACCCATTGTGAGGAAGTTTGTTTCATGGTACATATCATCTCATCTTTAACGAGAATAACCACCAGATTATCAGAGATAGTAACAACAGCAGCAGTGATTGGTGTCCTTAGAATCTTGTAATTTCCAGTGCTGGGTGAAGAAAGGTAGTAGATCTTACAAAAATCATTACTTCAATTTTAATTTAATTTTAAAATTTAACATAAATGAAATAACAAAAATCTCACACCTAAAATAAATTTGCATAACAGAAAAACTTAATGATATCTCTAGTTAAATTGTTTGAGCTAAAAGCATACCATGCTTCATTTAAACCCTGAAGCAAGTACAGTTATTAATGCTCCAGAGAAAACTCTGGGTTTATTTACCTGCTCTGTTTTGGAGGACAAGGTACGGCAACTATGATATAACAAAATCAAAATGCCTCTGTGAATATACCAAGGGAAATGAATATAAATTGTGGAGTAAAAATACCTTCCATTCCAGCTAAGCAGCAGATCGTCTAGTAATTAATTATATCACAGATAATTCTGCGATTCTTTTTAGCGCTTAACTCCAAGAGTGCTTTTATTGCAGGAGGATCACTAGGATAAGGTAAAATCCTTACTCTACTTGATTTGCCTAAATACCCCTAACAGTGGAAGTTAGCCCATTCACATCCATCTTTTAAATATTGCTGTTGGTCAGCTATAAATATAGTATGTCAGAAGAACAAAAGTAAAAATTATTTTTGGTGGAAAAATATTTTACCCTTGCTTTGTTTATAGCAAGCAAGTTTGTCCTGAAAGATCAGGTAAAAGACAGATTTGTACTCGCTTTCAACTCACTAGCAAATCCTCTTCTGCATACATTGACAACTTGACAACGAGTCTAAATATCTTCAGCTGCCAGAGTAAGTAGTCATTTTACTATGTAAACACTTTTAGTGTAGACAGCTCCCTTTAAATGAGTTTGCCTAATTACCTTTATTTTCAATGAAGAAAACCAAATGCTTATAGTACACAATTTATCTCATTCTAAAGTAGACGTCTAAAATAGGTCAGATGAATCATGCCTTCAAAAGGCTCTTTCTCTCCATTGAATATAAAGGGAGTCTGGCATGACTAGCTCAGCAGTGTACACCGTATATGTCTAAAGTTAGGTGAGAGGAATCCCATCCCACCTGTTTGTACACTTAATAAAAGAAGAATACCAATACGGTATAAAAATGAACAAACTGTCCCCAGGCTTTAAAACGAGTTGTTTTAATCTTGAGCAATTCAGCTCTTAATTTAGGGTTTGATCCAACTCCCATTGAAGTCAATAGCTGTATGTTTTAAGATGAATTTAATGCGGTTTGTCAATTATTTTTGTTTACTCTCTCATCAAAGATACGTAAGTAAATTCAATGAGAAATGGATATCCAATGTTTAATGAGAAAGGATATTCTGTAAGTACATCTTATACTTTGAACAGGATTATTTTGTAAATTTGTTTTTTTCCTTCCATCTTTTAAATTAAATGTGAGCAGTATAGATAAATCCTTAGTGATAAATGCATTTAATAATTCTAATTCAAGTAACACCAGAAAGTACAGATGTTGTTTCCTTCCACATGATGATTAGCCCTTTAATTAATATGCGTAATATATTAAACAAAGTCCAGCAGGATGTTATTGCTCTGTTTCTGACTGAAACTTGCTTTGCACCGTCAGTTTTGCAGAGCTCCTCAGTGCTGGACCCCAGATAACAATAGGCATATAGTACTATTTATAACACAAAGTACAACAGACTTGTAGCTGGAAAGCCTGGTAAAAACTTTAGGAGCCTAGTAGAGGTAAGGAAAATGAATGGCTATCTAAATGAAACCGTTGAAGATCTACTGCGTAGCCTGGGTGTAATCCAGTCCTTATCTCAGTATGGGGAATTGAGGAAACTGTGGCCAGGCATTTACATGACTGTGATCGAGACGTGTCACCAGGAGCCTCTGCTGGCACTAAGGGGAGAGATGAAGCCAAATGATTTGTGTTCTCTTTCCTCTTTGCTGAATTAATGATAAATACCTAACTGGCTTCATAGTTCACTGATTTGCATGTGCAACTGGTGTGGAGGTCTTGAAGGAGGGGAGAGAGGGAATTCTGTCGAAGGAGTTAGCATCTGAGTGAGATTAACAAACTCTAGTTAGAGTAAACTCTAAACTTCTGTTCTCTAATTCAGTTTCTATTTCTATCTGAAAATCTGCTTCAGAGTAATACAAGGTTGAGCTTCTGAAGCCAGAACATCAGCAGGGGCTGTGTGAAGAGTGTGAGAGGGAAGGCTGTCTTTCCCTGGCTCTGCACTGAGAACTGTGCATTGCACTTTCCCCAGCCAACACCTGTTTGACAACCCGGGTGCAAAGGCAAAAGCGGTCAGCTTGGAAGGATTCTTTTAAATATATTACAAACTGAAGTAGCCACTCTGCATGTTAATAACAGGATTAAATTAAAAGAACTGGATCCGTATGGGAGTGGCTGAAGGCAAAGGACTCTCTCCAGTGCACCTGGTAGTAACAGAAGAGGATTTAACCAGATTGGGAAATATAAGCAGCTTCAAGAGGTTAGAAACAACGATGCAAAATCAAATGCTTTTACTTGTATTCTCCCTGCCTCATTCTTGCAGCATGAGATTTTGCTAAGCAAGCAGTTCTCCTGTAAGCTAGCTCTGCTGTGCCATTCCTAGCTTTCATCCACTCAACATCCTGGTTGCCTTTCACCAAATCCAGCCGCTTGTGAATAGGCGCTCTGTGGAAGCGTGTAAGGGAGAACTGTGTGCTCTGCAGAGCTCTTTAGTGGTGAAGATGATAGAATGTAATGCTAGTAGGGTAACTTCAGCGCCTTTGGTGCTCTCCTCCCGGATAATTCTGTGCTTGAATTGTTCTAATTGTGTCAGCCTGTATTTAAGAAAATTTGGTGCAGGCTAACTGAAACTCTGGGTCCTGAAGGGATGCAGAATTAAGAAGTCTTTCCTGTTTCAATTGAATCAACTACATTAGTAGTTTTCCTGCAAATTATCACTTTGTTAATTAACCTTGCAGACTTTATATTTCATACTGAAAGAAACAGGAAGTTTGTGTGCATTAAAAGTGACAGGGATATGTAATCTATTACTTAGGGTTTTTTATGAGAGATTATGAAAAACAGAGAAATTGTATCAATCCACAGGAAAGGTGCTGGAGGCTGAATATATTGATATAACTGCAGCATTTTCTGGTAACTTGTCTGGTGACATGCTGAAGAATTTAGATATGATCTCATTTTCCTGTAATACCGTCCATAAATTTTGTCTTATACAAGTCTATTTCATCAGACGAAAGAATTACACATAAGTTTTATAACACTATAAAGATAGGATGAATTTCACTTTCTTAATTGCTAGCACAAAAATGCTAGTAAAAGCATTTTGATGGCACGGGAGCTGTCAAAATTACTTACTTAGTTTTAGCTTCTCATTTTATTTACCAGCTCACATGAACTACATAAAAACCTCTTTCTTAAGAGCAAATGAAAAATACAGAAAGAAAATGGCAAAGCCTTAGTAACAGCTGGGATTTATCTGAGAATTGTATGTTTGGTAAACAATCCTGTTCATCTACTCTGCTGGATTTGATGGTGGAAGTGTTGCCACATGATCAGCATGGCAACAGCCATTACCGAATTAGTAAAATTGCACAATAATGATTTTGTGCCACATGTAGCATGGATACTTTATCTGGTAACACAGACTAATTTGCAAGGGCTTGCCTACCCTGCAGGTCCTTTGATACTGGTCCTGTTGCATTATAGGGATCCTTATATAGTGATGCTGGTATACCTGACAGCCTGTTTTTGAGATCAGTTGCTGCCCCAGGAAACAGAAAATGGCACTGGTAGGATTGACTACCTTAATCTGGCAGGATTGACTACCTAAATGTCCTAGCACGTTGAAAAGCAACGTGTTGCATTATCTGAGTGACACAGTATTATTCAGCAACAGCAGTAGCTGCCAGATGGAAAAATAATCTGGAGGGAGTTAGGAGCTGCCTGTCACCCTTAATTTCTCTTCCCTATATGGGCAAGCTGTGGTGATGGTAGCTACTTTTCATATGATCTTAAAAACCATGATGTTGTTAGCAGATGGAACATGCTGTCCTGGGGATGGGGATGTGAAGAACAGTAATGAGAAAGTGATCGGTGTTTCTAAGGAGGAGCTGAATCCTGCTACTCAGAACAGCAAAATTTTTTCCTCTCTCCTTAATTTCTATGCTTGGCAAAAGATGCTTAAAAAGGAGGCAGAAATACTTCTGTTCTTTTGAAATTAACCCTTGCCATGGATGACTGTTATTAGGTCAGAGCAGCAAAGATACTTTTTCATTCAAACACGTCCTCATTCAAGATCAGGAACAAATCAGTTCTTCCTCCGTGCTCTGATGGTGACACTTGTTCCCACTTTTCATCAGTCCTGGTGAAAAAGAACAGACCTGTATTAACTCAGGACAATGAAAAGACTTTGTCAGCAAAGGCCAAGGTAGTGCGAGTGCTGTGGTCCGCTGACCTTGGCCAGCAGCTGAGCCCCCACGCAGTCTCTTGCTCACTCTCCCCCAAGAGGGATGAGGGCGAGTTTTGGAAAAACCAAAGCTGAAAACTGACGGATTAATAGGTGAAGCAAAGGTGCATGCGCGAGCAAATCAATATTAATTCATTACTTCCCATCCGTAGGCAGATGTCTAGCCAATTCCTGGGAAGCAGGATGTCAGTATGCATAACGGTCACTTGTGATGCTTTAACTGCAAACATCCCCCTTTCCTTCTCCTTTCCCTGAGATTTTATTGCTGAGCAGAATGTTGTATGGCATGGATTACCCCTTTGGTCAGTCTGGGTTGGCTGTCCTGGTTGTGTCCCCTGCCAGCCTCTTGTGTACCCCCAGCCTACTTGCTGGCAGGGCAGAGTGGGGAAAAGGAAGCAAACAGAACCCTTGACGCTATGCAAACACTGCTCAGCAACACCCAAAACACTGGTGTTATCAACACTGTTTTAATCCCAAATGCAAAACACAGAAGGGTATGGGCTGCTATGAATAAAGTTAACCCCGTCCCAGCCAGACCCAGCACAAGCGCTGATCGTGTTCTGCTGCTGCTGCTGCAGCAAAAGTCATCACGAGAGAAGAGGAACACCCGTGCTGGAAGATGTGCCTATAGAGGAGCACGGCATATCACTACGTCAACCTCCAAATCAATTAAAAATCCGTAACATATTAGATGTCTGACTGATGCTTATCTGGGAGAGAAACATACCGTTACAGCCCATATTCTCTCCTTTTCTCAAGCAGAATAAATTATAACCGTACCTATGTATTGTCTGCGTTCAAAATTCAAGCTATCAAGCGCCACCGCTGTATGGGCCCAGGCTGGGTTCCCCTGCTGGGTAACCATGTGGAGGAAGGCGGCAGGGAAGCACAAGGTGAAGGGTGTGTGGAGGAGCCCAGCCCCGAGCGTGGCTTCGCAGGTGGGGCTGACGCAGGGGTGTTGGGGCCAGGGCCAGGAGTGGCTCCGCCGCAGGGGCGCAGCGAGGGGTGCGGCACCAGGCACGGCTCCAGAGGTGAGGTAGGCACCAAGACATGAGGTCCAGGGTGGGGTGGGAGAGCAGCATGTGTGCTGGAAAAATGCCCAGATCCTGGCTCTGTGCCCAGAAAATGATAAAAGAGGAAACCAGAAAAGGACCTACCAAATGACCTTCTTACCTGGGAAACATAATTTTGGTTCCAGCGTGGGCTGCGGTGATACCTTGCTGGTGCACGAGATAGTGGAAGCAACAGCAAGGGCCGAAGGTGGAACAAAGCAGGCTCTGAGGAAGGGAAATTTGTGGAGAGATTGAGTAAAAGATTAGGAAAATTCCAACTGAGCTTTGAGTCTGAAGATAAAGCGAAATGTTAAATTGGAACCTGCAGCATCCAGGCCGAACAATCACCAGCATCAAACACTAGGAGGGAGGGTAGGAGAAAGTGGTGAAAAGGATGGTAAGACAGCTGTGGAGACTCTCACGGATCACTTGCACAGAGAGGCAATCTGCCTATTCTGACAGAGCCTCCTAGTACATAGTTGACCCAGCAACATATTTGGAATAACTTTGAACTGGGAGAATACTTTTGACTAGGTCATTGGTTTGTGTCATGAAGGTAAAGTATTACTGACCTAGTTGTAGGAAGCTTCAGCTCCACTCTAGTGGATGATCAAACCGGAGTGACTCCTAGAATGGGGGAAGAGGTTGCTTTGGTTGCATGAGAATTAGAGTGTGTGGCTGTATGAAAGCAACCAGGCGGTTAGAAAGAGCATTGGAGAGCACTAGTACTGTGGCCTGAAGGAAAACCCAAAAGGAGTAAGTCTTAGTCACTGGCTTGCAGCCCTCTTCAAATCTTCTATTGAATTTTGAATTCACATTACTTAATTACGTATAATTTTCAATTATCACTGTCATAGAATTATATAACTCTCATTTAGCAGAAAATAGTAAACATCAAATTCGTGTTCATGTGTGTATTCCACTACAGGAAAAAAACAAACAGTAAAATGCAGTACTTGTAATTCTGGATCAGAAATTCTGAACTCAGACCTGTCTGGAAATAGGGCCAGGCTTCTGAAATGTGGAAGTTACCCTCCTGCTGCCGTGTCTTGTTACTGTAGTTAGGAAACAGGGCTTTGGGGAAACGATTTGCACAAGCAGGATATGCAGAGAGAGAACAGATATTTTTCTTTCAGTGAAAGCGATCCATCAAAATAGTCCTGAATACTGTCTAGCTGCTTGGGTTAAGGGTAAATGCAGTTTATATATACTGAAGTATTTGCAAACTGGCTGAGTAACTTTGTTAAATGGGGATCCACTTAAACATACACTTAATATCAATAATTTGCCAGTAACTTTATGAAATAAAATCTTGCTCCACCGCAAAGCAACTATAAATTGGAGGCATTGTTAATAACAATACTAGCGTATTGTGCTCATGTGGTGATAACACAAACTATTGTTCAAAGTACAAGGCAATGAAGCCACTGGGGATATTTCTTATCTTCTGTCTATTCTTCACTCACCTGAATACTACTGTTATTTTCCACCCACTCCTCCTAAGTTGTCTTCCTGATAAAAAGATAAACCCCATATTTCCAGTGCAACTGCGTCTGATATTATTGTAATGCTGTATTTCTAGATGATTTGAATCTCTTTATTCAGTGTTCTTTGAACCAAATTGCTGGTGAGGTTTTTTTGGTATTGTTTATGCCTATCTGTGGGAAGGGTTTGTTTCTATATCATGATTACACGTAGAAGCCTTTGCAGAAGACTAATGACCTCAATTCATCTCACTAAATGTGATATCAATGCAGGTAACCATTTAAACGATTGTGAATGGTGTCACTTCAACAGCTGTAGAGCTTCTATATAACAATCTACATATCTTAGGATGTAGCTATGCTATAAGCAGCAATGAGGCAAAAAACTACAGTGGTATCTTAGAAATTACAGTGCAAGTTTATTGCCCTACTTGGAAGCTCTTGAAAAACCAAAATGACACTGTAATAAATAAGTGCATAAATACTTGTAAAATCATTTAAAAAAACTCCAGCATATGCCACTCGGTTTTGAAGGATCCATTTTCTAAGAAAGCAAAAAGTTTGTTTTGTTTATTTTGAAACTCAGGAAAGAGGAGAACTCATATGTCACCAGTTCAAATCTCCTTATATGTCCCAAAATCAGACCTTGAGTCAGAAGAAAGGTCTCTAAAGGCATGCATAATAATATATATTAAATAATTGATATAAACAAACACAGCTTCTATGTCTGTACCCCACATTGGAAAACTGTTAATGTTGAATTCTATATGAGAAACTAATACTTCATAACTGTTGATAGGAGCCTTCTATCTTTTGGAGACCATCCAGCCTGTAAAGTACTTTCACAACTTACTTTGAAAGGCTGCATTATGGTAGTAAAATAAAAGTCTCAAATGCTTCTGGGTTTTGTTCCTCTTGTCATCATCTGCTCCCCCTGCTTTTTATTACTGTTTCTGTATTTACGTGCTGCAGAGACAAAATGACGTGGTTAAGTAATCAGAGTAATAAACTGTGAGCTTATGTTCAGATAATGGTCTCCTAATGCTGAAAAAAATCATAAAGTAAATCCAAGACATTTATTCTTAAGTAAATTTAAATCATTATTGGGGCAAAATTTACACTCTGTTGATGTTCATGCTAGACCACAGAATGTGCAAGAAAAAGAGACTTCAAGGTTTCCAGGGCAGCTTCTCTCTTTTTAACAGTAAAAAGTTAACACAGGAATCTCATAGAATCATAGAATGG
>VXBO01013657.1:0-10891 GCA_013400135.1 Rhinoptilus africanus
AAAAATAATTTTAAAAAAGCCACAACAACAAATAAGTTGCAATGTAGTCTGTTTTGAAGGTTATGAACAAGTTGTATTAGCTGGTTGCTTAGGCACTCACAACATTGTCCATACAAGCTGAAAGATCACTCACAATAACCTCTCCATGCAACTGAAACATTGGGAAACTCTTTCCAGCAGTTTAAAATAGCTTTAAAACAGATCTGTGCTACTGAACACATGAGTAACATGGTAAAACAGTTAATGAGGGCTCACAGAACCCTGCAACTGAGAATAAAGCCCTTCATGCTATATTTCCATAAGTACTACCGCACAACTTTTTATTGGGATTGGAGATATACATATGGAGATAGAAGAAGGAACAAAAATAAAAAGGAGGTAACCAGTTGGCATAAGACCTTTTCTGTATCAAAACTGAGAAAGATGTAATAGTGTTCATAGGCCTCTAAGAACTTTGGGAGAAAAAACCACATGCTTACTGCAACATGCAAAATATATCTATATAGTAATCCTGTCAACAAAAACAAACAACTCACTTTGTAACAATGCACATATTATAAATTCAATGTACCGCAGGTCTGCATATCTAATTTTCTGCTTTAAATGTGTACCAGGTCCCTAACCCTATCCTCAAGGTCACTGAAAATCTTTGACATTGGAGGATTTTTTGTTCCTGTTCTAAAACATGGGAAGTCACATGTAGTAAAGAACAGCAATAAGGGATTTGTTGTAGAAGAGGAAAGCAACATTAGTCCCCAGACTGCAGATGCAAAAGGATGCCAAATAGACCAAAAGCTCCTAGTTGAGGTTTGGAAGAGATCTTCTCCCTCCTTCCTTCCCCTCTACCAATGAGACACTAGAACTATTCTCAATATGTGCATACATATGAATCGTGTCTTGTTCTTATTTTCTAAAACACTGATTAACTTCTATATGCAAGAAGCTTTTATGTATCAGAAATGACTATTTTAATATGCTATACCCTCAGGGTGTAGTACAGTATAATCTATACTTATGTGCTTTTTCATGTAAAGTGCTTGTAGCCAAAAAGTGAGAGCAGCTATGAGAAAATTAAATAGAATAAGAGCTGCCATGTGCTCCACAATTAAAGGAAACACTAAGTAGCAGCAATGGGAATTAAACAGGACACACTGTTATGCCAAATACCAAATGTGAAACCAAAACATCTGCCAAGCTTTCCCTATTTGTTACAATTTTTCCATATTTAGGTAAATTCATGTAATTACGTACCCTGCAGTGGTAACGGGACTGTGCTTTAGTCTTTTTGCAGCATATGCTGTTGGCACAAATATCCTCTTAGAGGGGAAAAAACCCAACTTGGCCAAGATTATGTATGTTGATTTTATATTGGCATTCTGACTGTGCCTAACAGCTGGTCCTAAATGTAATGAAACTGTGTTGGATTTATTCAGTTAAACAACTTTGCAGGCTCTTTAAGTGTATGTATTTCTTAGAGCTCCCTACGCTTTTGAATCTGCTTTCATCAGAGCACCATCAGTTGCACTATTTTTCTTAACACTTGAAATGTATCTGTGAGGTATATTTGGGATTTATTTTCTTCTTACACTCTATGACCTCAAGTTTTAAACAACAGTGATCACAGCCACAAATCTCCCAGGACTTTTTCAGATATATGTGCTTAATAGAAGGTTTGAAAAGAACACGTTCCTGCTTGGTATTTTTTCCACAATCTCTAAGATGTTAAAAACTTTTTCCTTTTTTTTGTGTGTGAAAGACACTGTCGAAAAGGCACCACTTTTTTTTTTTTTATTATAGATGCATACTGGCTGATTTTGTTGGGAGAAATGCAACATCTATGTGAAATACTTTCCATGACAGAGGGAATACAGATGCAGTACACCAACCCTATTCCAAAGATAAGTCAGGCCACCTCCAGCCAGAGAAACCCACCATTACAATGTGTCTCCTAATACAAGGAAATTGTTGATATGGATAAACGCTGGATTAAGCTCAGCATTTAGAAGTCCCTTGAAGGCAGTAGCAGCTACTGAAAGCAAAAACAGATCCTAAACTGCTGTCTCATAGATCACAAGCAACAACATCCTGCAAACACATAAATGTATCTAGAAAGCAGTAGAACAGTCACGAGGCAGAGTTTAAATATTATAAGATCACACGAAGTGTAGCATCAGCATTGTGAATAATTTGTAAAACAACAGTTTATTCATATACCTATGTTAGTATAGATTTTGTCATCTATAAACAAAAAACTTCAAATGACAAGTTCTAAATGCATAAGAATGATATTTAAGAACACACCAATATCTGTATCTCATTCTAAACCAGGAGTTATTGAAACATCAATATAAGAAGGTAGTGCTAGATCCCATTATAAGGATAGAAATCTCACTTTTCAAAAGGTTCGAATGCTGCAGTTTCCTATCAACACTCTTATTTGTACACCCAGCATACGATTTCCTTTAAAAGGATGAGGACAGACTGAGAACTGTCACTGCCCAAGTAAAAGAGACTGAGGAGCTTGCTAATGCTTCTCAGGGGAATGGCCATTGTCTGTACAGGTGTGCCTCCATTACATACATGGGAAAGTCTCACATTTCTAAGAAAGAAAACCTCTTGGAAGGTTTGACCTCCTGCAGAATGCAGACCACCTTAACCTCCCTGTATAAGATTTTTAGTAGGAGACTTTTTTATTTTTTGAAAGACTACTCTTCATGGTAGATCCCGACAAAAGTTACACCTTGTTGGCTTCCTCTAATATGTTCAGACAACACTGTTTTTCAATTGGATATTCTAGTCTCCTAAACAAATTAATGGAAGAAACCAGCGTAACAATCTAATATAAATATTTATTTCCCTCAAAAATAGTGACATTAAAGTGCATTAACCATCTACCCCTGTCATCATGCCATAAAAGGAAAACTGAGATGGTCCAAAGACGGAGATAGCCTAGGTTCACCTCTGCACCACACAAGCCTTGACGTGATTTAGAGCGTTAAGACATAAATCAGCCTTTATTTCATGTGAGGCAAGCTCATACTTCTGAACACCTGATGTTCTTCAAAGGATAATGACATTCACAGAAATCCTATCTTCTAAAGTAATTTTATGTTAAAAGTTCCTCTTTATAAACACTCCAGCTATTTTAACTAGCTGAGCAGTTGTAGAGTATTTTACAATAGTTACAATAGCAGTGGATGATCACATGCAACATTTACCAGTAGTCTGCAACAAAACTTTCAGATTTAATAGATAATTTAAATCTCTTAAATCCCTCCATCAAACTCAACAACCTCCAGATGAGAGATTACAGACTGTACAAAAGGACAGTTTCAGTGACTCAAGATGCTGATCTAAGCAACACCACTCGATTTACACTATGTATCTTCTCCTTAAATGTATGTAACAGTAAAAATATACCAAAAACATAGGTAAACAAAAATATTTGCTTTCACAAGCAGATACAGAAATTAGTCTGTTTTAGGGTTTGTTAGGTTTTTGTTTTGTTTTGTTTTGCTTTTAAATTTATGAGTAACTCAAGGATGTAACTTAACTAGTACACCTTCTTTAATTTGATGAGTAAGGAAAAGTAAAAGTAACTACAGGAGTACTTTGCTTGTTTCAAAGAGAATAAACTTGTTTAGAAGTCTTTATCAGTGCTTTTAAAGACAGCAAATTTAGTGTGAACTTTGTTTAAGAGTACTGGAATGAGAAAATAAGACTTTGAAGAATTAAGAAAAAACAAAAAGTTTGGAAAGTTTTATTAGAACTAGGTACAGCAGGTCCCTACCTCTTGCACTAGCAAATGACACTAATGCAACATTTATTTTAAGAGAAATATGAAACAAGATGTAGGTTCATAAAGATTTTCATATATANAGTTCTGGTAGGAACAACTATTAATTTAAATTAATATGACATTTCTACCTATACACTGCATTCAAAGAATTTATCTGACAAAGTATTTTAATTGTGCCATAAACTGGGGGGGTAGGGGGTGAAGGAAGCAGGTGAGTCAGTTTTCACAAAACATTTTAGCAAAATTATGAAAATATAGAAAAGGAATGACTTTGTGAATTGTAACATAATCCTACAGTACTTGAGTATGCCAAGGCACTAATCTTTTTTGTATAAGAAATTAAAATCAGGACTTTTTCAATGTTACTTCATTTTTTCTGCATAAACATAAATATTGGATTCCTGTTCTTAATTTAGTTCAACAGTCTTCTATGCATGGCCAGGAAAAAAAAAAAGAATCCAAATATTACCACTGGCCTTAAAATTTGATCCAACTTTTTAGTAGCAATTACTATTCCCATGACACCTAACCAAGTTTAACAATTCATAGTAGCAAGCAAGCTACAGATGCCTCTTGTCACAAGAATATTAAAAGCAGGAGAAAAGATCCTGGAATTTATTCATTAAGAAAATAGATTGGCAATGAATTGAAGCAATTCAAAAATGGTTTTGGAGTTTTGGTTTAAACCTGAAGAACACATGGCTATTATACACCTATTCCAACAACTTGCTTTTCTGCACCCATTCAGAATATCAACACTGGAGACAGAACTTCTACAACCCTTAGCTGGTGTCCTTAACACAAGGAACAAAACCATTGTATATTCTCACCAGTGAACAGTTACCCGTCTCAAAAAGGACTACTCAAGGTGAAAGGGTAACAGCATATCATAACCTAGTCATATCCAATATACTGGATATCTATAATCAGATTTAGACAAATTTTTAAAAAGTATACAAATACTGTCCCCGACCACCCCTCCTTCGTGTTTTGTAGAACACTTTGAAAATAATGTAGGAAAAAGGAGACTCTAAAAGATTGTGTGGCTTAAGCAAGCAGCACAAAGTTGTCTTCTGTTCCCAATTCATAAAAAAATTGAGTTAGTAGTGGTTTAGATTAACTGTGTAGCTTACCTCCACTGTTTAGATTCAGAAATTCTGAGTTACAGTATTGTAGAATTTCTGTTAGTCAGTGGATCTAAAGATTTTACTTTTCACAGCCAGAGTCCTGCAAACACGAAGACAGCCTAACTGTTCACATTACAGGGGAAAAGCATCAATTTTGGGGTGTGTCCTACTCAGTAGCCATCTTTTATACATGAAAAAATAATTAAAAAAAATAATCAGACCTCGATCTTCAGCTAAGTCCTTTAACCTCGCAAATCCTCTTGGTGACATTCTGAATAGACTTTAAGTGCATGCTGACCATTCTTCCAAAATTTAGGCTAATATAACTCAATTTGTAATTACAAACACAACCAAAGCGACTACGATGCTTTCAAAATCGTGAATAGTTCTGTCATTTCTGCAAGCTGCATCTGTGTTTAAATCCACTCGACTTAATACATTCTTAAGTGTTCACAAAGCTTATGCAAGAACATTCAAACAAGCAATATGTAGTTCAGTGTATAAAGAATTTTGTAGCAGCCAAACATACAGATACGTTTTAAAGCCACCATAATACCCTTAGCATCGTATTTTCTTCCTTTATTCTAAGCAGCGACAAAACAGCTTGATGTAGTCTTGCTGTACCTACTGGCAATGCTTCGAGTAGGCGCACCAGAAGCGCAGCACCGTCAAATCTGGTGCTCCCGTTAAATACCCATGCTTGAATAACAAGGTAGCGCCCTATTCCACCACTTGCACTAATGAGGTAAATTCTTTTGTGTATTGATTTTAATTAGTTCACTTGTGGAAAAAAGTCCTATATAGCATAATTAAGGGCAGCAATATAGCCCTGGGTAAGGGCCAGACCTATTTAAAGTCTGACATAATACACAAATTGTCAGTATCATAAAATCTAATTTTACATACATATATGAACACATGTTTTACTACGGGATTTTTTTTTGTTTTCATTTCAGTGGTCTGCTTGAAACTTTAAAAGACTGCCCTAGATGTATTATACCAAATCCTAGTGGAAAAAAAAAAAAGATGCTAAATATTAACATAGGACAGACCACTGAACTACTAATTGTAGGCTGGAATACAGTAAAAAGGAAATTCATAAAAGTATTTACAATTGAGAAGTTTATAAGATTTCCTGTAGCTGTGGTGAATTCAATGATATATACAATAGGAATTACCTGCACTGAAAATCAAATTAGACCTTCTTTTCACTGATGCACTTAGATGAATGCTTAATATTGTGATTCTTCTGACTGTGTAGCTATTACATATATATATTTTATTCTCAGTTGCATTAAGTAACATACGATAGTTGTATCCACATAAATTACTGAAAGGACAAATCACCAGACATTAGTTCTGCACATTAATGACTAAGCATTTCTAGAGTACATATCACCTAAAATAGATTTACACATATGCAGTAACAGTTATATTGTTTGATAAATAACAAGTACTTTTTTATGACTAAAGTAATTCCGACTTTTCAGTTCTCAGATGGATTATTTCTTCATTCTGTTCTACAAGGCTCTAATCATTCAACCTTGTAGGTGCACTTCAAAAGCTTTAAGAATCTTACATTTGATTTCTGGGAAGTATTTTCTCGTTAACGTCTAACATATGTACCCTGTAGGCATGATTCACACAAGTCTCTGGAATTCTAAGGAAATGATGATCAGTCACGGAAATGTGTAAAGATTCAAGAACTCTGGCAATTTTCACTTCAAATGTTGTCAGCGAGTTACTATTATAAAAGTACTTTTCTCACCATATCACTGAAAAAATGCTATATACTGTGCAGCTATGAGAAAAGTTACACATTTAATGAACGCTACCACCTGAAGGTGTATTTCCTCAAAGTTGATAACTGAATCTGCTACATTCAGAAAAATGCTAATTATAGGTAAGGGATGCTCAGTACGCCCTGAATAAAGTTTATACCCTGCTGGAGGAAGCAGGGTGAAGAAGGGAAGAACTAGCCAATCAGCAGACAAAACATGTGCCTAAATGTTCTTGGTCTTAATTAGTCACAGAAACCACACTCCAACAATAGTCTAAATGTCAACAATATATTTATGTTTAGTACCATCCTTGGAAAGGCCAACTCATACATCTAATAATAATGCATATCTTTAAGTAATTGATTGGCTGTTGTTCAAAAATTGAAAACTATTCCTTGAATCGCTAAAGAGATGGTAAAAATTAAAAGTAATGAGCTCATTTCAATAAAAATTTATGAGACTGGTTTCATGCTGACAAAGTGGGTCCTGCAGGCACTACCCCTCCACCTGCCTGCCAGAAAAAGAAAAATCCTCTATTTCAAAATATCTAAAAATCTTTTAACGAGGTATTAAAATACAGCTACAACTGCATAGATAAACTGAACGGATTCTGTGTGTCTTTGAGATTACTATTAAGTCTTTACAGTACAAAAGAATTTTCTGAAGAAACCAAAAATAATATTTGTCAGCATTAATTACTACAGATGGAAAATTCTCTTGAGGATATATTAGTAACATGTATAACGAGTGATGTCACAATATCAACTGAATTCTCCCAAATAATTTTTGTTAAACTGTAAGTACATTATAAGATGCAAAAATAAAGCACAAAAACCTAAGACAAAGAATTCAACTCACATGGAGCAAAGCAAGCATACTTGCTCATTTTCCTTATGGTTGGACAAAGGTAGGCTTATAATGGAGAACTGCAGCAGCCTCAGCTCTGATAAAGGACTAAAATTCATCAACATTATGCACTCTTACATGCAAAATGTTTGATTTACACAAAGACAATTATCTAAGAATGTAAGAAACAAAATAAAGCAATAAACCAGTGAAAAAAACAAAGCAGTCCCTTTAAATATCTGCTCCCAGAAGTCTCCACCAGTGTAAACCCAATTATTAATTCTAGCTATTTTCCAAACGGTTTAAATGTCTCTTCACATAGTGTAATGGTATGCATTACATACAAAGAACAAGCAAGCAGCATTCTTAATTAGATGTTTGTAACAGAAATTCATTAGCTTGAAATTGTTAATATGGACACAGAAATTTAAAATATAAGCTCCTTTGACACAGTTTTAGTTTTTAATATCATTTAAAATACGATAAGTGGTGCAAACTATTGTACAAAAAGTGACCTGAACTGAGCCAACCTAATTTCTCCATTTGTTTACACATGAATGTTTTGACAACGTAGTAAGACAAGTGGCTGGTATATAGTAAGAATTAGATACCCTTGATAACCAAACCCTGTGTGTGTCAGGATACTCGTTAAACTGTTGTTAACCAGTTCAAGTAGGCAGAAAGAAGGTGGACTTCCCCATAACTATGGCCAACAAGGGTACAAGGTAACTTATGTCCCGTGGATAAACTCCAAACACCAGAGACAGGAGAGAGTAAGAGATGTCAGCAAAGTTAAAAGATGATATAATCCCTCAAGGAAGAACATGGAGGTATCGAAGAAGTTGTTCTTGGTGTGGCTCTTCCCACAACTTATATATCAGAACTAGAAACACCAAAAATTTTCCTCCAATAATCACGAGCGACAGTTTGCAACTAAAATGTTTGTAGAAGGCATTGAATAACTCTTCAGAAATTTTAAAACAAATACTTTATTCCAACAGTGCTTCTTTTTCAAACTGAATTTATATTTCCTCCACCACTGATGCAGATACCAATGCTAAAGTGGCAAATGGATGATTCGCTAGTGTAAGTATTCTCTGAGAAAGCTAAAATATTCATATAGCTTTTGGAAAAAAAAGTAAAACATTTCAGCCACTCTCTAAAGTGATTCCACCTCCACACATTCTCTTTACATATGAAAATATGTTTATGTACAATACCTACAAAACAGTTTTACAACAAAAAATATTAGTCAAATCATTTTCAAAAGTTATTGACTTGAAAAATGGGCAATGTAAGAATAATTGTGTGATTGTGAAGGAATCCATTCAGACTTGTGGTGTTCCTGACTACACTGTTACTAAGCAAGGTGATTAAAAAACTGGGATTAAGGCACCTGATAAATAAGCCATCTCCACTTCCAAGAATCACTTTAGATATGGATATAAAAGGAAAACATGCTGATATTTGGAAAACTTATGGATATCAAACATCCTTTAAAATTTGCTCTCTAAATCTCAGGACATGGAAAAATAAGTGCTACTTTGAAAGGTGATGAAAAAATAAAAACCAAAAGCATAATGTGAAACTGCAGTAGGGTAGATATAATTTATATTCATGTCCTTGCAGAAGTAATATATGTATTAAAAACGGGCCTGCTGTAAAACCTTGGAGTTTTAGAGATCTTCACATTACAACCATGCTACCAATAAAACCAGAAGCTATTCTCAAACCAACTTGCACATTAAGAATATTACGTTGTGCATCACTTTCTGCATATTTTTTTCTATAGAGTCTTGATTTCTTTTAAATTCAGAATCAGGCTTTCAAAGTACAGAATGCTGCAAACTGAGTAATGGAACAAATGTTCACTTATAGGTTTATAATAAAAGCTGCATTAAAAAGACAGATTAAACCAAATGTGAGATTAATATGGAATTGAGATTTTTCTTTTGGTCTCTGAAAACCTGGCCATAAATTAAGCTTCTTACTCTTCTGTGAGATAAAGTATATATTTGAATAGATTTAAACACAATATATATTGAAATATGTATTCACATATAAGAGAGATATTCAGAAAAAGTAGAGACATATTGTTATCTCAAATAAAATAGAACTTGATCTACCCCACTACCAAATTCATTTTTTTTAGTCAAGTGAGACTTTTAGTATTACACTGTTTTTCTTCTTTGTACTGTTGTTGACACTCTCAGAACCATCTTCAAAGCACCGTATGCTTTTGTGTGGTGTAAAACCAGTATGCTTCCAATTTTGCCATCAATCATCTTTAATAGCATATGCTATTAATGTAATTTTGTTATTGAAGATTCCGAAATCTATTCAGTGGTTTGCACAAGACAATTACGTTTTTTTTTTGTTATATGCATGCAGGCAATCAGATAGCGCCTTTTTAAATTAGAGCAATTAAACATGGTCATTATAAATGGTAGATTATTAAAAAAAATCATGAAGTGTCAATATGACATTCTTTGATTTAAAATAAAATGGTAACAGAACGGAAAGATGCATTTTAATCATTTCATTTCAAAAGCGTACTTGAAAAATCTGCTTTATGAAAGCTTGCTGATGTTGGGAAATGCCTTCCATAGCTTTTACAGTGTTACGGATGGTTTTACAGATATTTCCTATCATCTCAAAAATCTCATGAAAACCTTACCCAACACAAGAAGTCCTCTATACATCATCTAGAAAAATAGTTAGGAAATACAGTCACCTTTGTGGTATAAGCAGGTCTTTTTTTCTAATCACACTAATCAAGCTTGCTTCTAATCAAGCTTGCTTGCTTACTTTTGTTCCTTAGAGCCTTCTAGAGCACAGTAAGCTGAGTGGAGCAAAAACCAGCTGCTTTTAACCTGCACCTAAATTCAACATGCAGACATCAGCCTGGTATAACTGGATTTTGAGATCTTTATGTCTTTTGTTTTTAGGGAGGAATGATTTCTGCAGGAAGTCTGCTTTACAAACTTGTGCTGTAAAATATTGTAAAATAGTGCCCACAGATTGACTTTAGAACCCTTAGGCATACCTCAAGAAATCTCCTACCAAATTAAGATTTATACCTAGAAACATACCAAGAAAACCACAAAACAATGAAAGATGATAAATGTTTGAGTGTAATGTTATTTACCATGCTACTGAAGATGAATAAGACACAACTCTTAACTCTAAAAGAAGTGCTAGCTCTGATAACTAAGGATAGTAGTTAAGAGTAATAAGGATTGCCCCACACGTTCTTTTTTGATCTTCGTGGCTCATAAGCACAACCTGCCTGGGGGTTGATTATAAGCATTTTCCTTCTCCCATCTTGATTTCCATCT
>VXBO01013657.1:10932-25371 GCA_013400135.1 Rhinoptilus africanus
CAGTCATTAGGACGCAAAGAATCCCCCTAACAGTATCTCTTTGTGTTTTACCACTGATGCTTGAATCATAACGCTACAATCAAGACGAGCAGGGCTAAAGGTATCATTATAAAAACACCCTTAGTGGCAAATATTATTGCCTTTTGCTTTCATTCTACCTGCTTTTTCTTCAGATATTGACAGAGTTCCTGTTCAGAGCTAGTACAGAATTCTTCCAAGATTGATAGTTATTAAGAATATTTCTCAGTGTCTCAGGTCCGTTTCATGTTCTGCAATAAACAAAGCTGCCTACAGAACTGAACTTGGAGTAGGAAAGTTACATATAGAAGCAGACTCTGAAAACAAGTTGTTCAAAGAATCACTTTTTATGAATGTGTACCTCAAATACAGACATGTCAGAGAACACACAGACATAGCTGTATCTAATACTCTAATACCACACAGAACTATGATTTACTATAAGTTAACTTATAAGTCACTAATATAGCTTTAACAGTAGCTTAAAAAATACAGAGGAGAAAACCAATATAACCATTTAGCAAAGAACAAAATAAAGCGCATGAAATGTTAGACTTGCATCCTCTTGTGAAAGAGCTAAGCATATATATTACTGTCTTCTATCTCAGGCCAGCATGATTGTTTTGAATTCTTTCTTTGAGGAAAGCAGGTACGGAGCAGAGCAAGAGTTTAGTCAAAGGACAGAAAGAGAAATCTGCTCTGGGAAAATGGTGAACTTCAAAACTGCTTTCAACTGTAAAAAATGAGAGTATTTGAAGATTCTCAACTGAGTGGAATACACCAAGTAGTTTTAGCTGGCACAAGTTATATGGATAAGCAACAGTATAAGAAATAAATCTATGTGGGGTAACAAAAAGGGTGAGAAGAAATATCCCCTTCCATTCAGGCACCTCTCTGCACTTTGGGGTCATTAATTCTCTAGACTTAGCTGTGAATATATTCTGGTACATTTTGGTAAGTAATGTTTAATCCATTTTATAGATGGATGATGTCAACTATACCTGACCTTATTAGTAGCAGCAAGCCTAACACAGACTTGTATCTACCCATCACCTTAGATCTGCGGACTTATATTCGTAACCAAATTTATCGGAGAAAAATATTCAGTACAATTGTTTTTTTCTGCATTGCTTAATTTGATATATTAAAGAAGTGAAAGAAAAAGAGGAATCTATCACCTATATTAATGGATGTTTCAGATCAATTTAACCTGAACCAATATATTTTCTTAATGACAAATCAATGTCAAAAATAACAAAAGTACTTAAGTTTCTGTGTACTTTCCTAAATTCTTTGCGTTTAACAGGGTTGTACAGCCTGTCAGTCTTGCATTATTTATTGGCTGTGAATATTATTAGACCCTGTTGTGGTTTACAGTACAGAATAGATAGAAGCCAATTATTTCTTCTATATTCTTTCGGGAGTTTCACAATTGAAGAGGACAAAAAAAAGTCTTTACATCAAGTAAGTAAATTAAGAACTTCAAACAAAGCCAGAAATAAACTGCAAATGAATATATACCAGTTTAATTTTCTGTTATTGGTACAATTTTACAGGTACGTCTACATTTTCGCCAGATGATTTTTCTCTTGAGAACATGACTAGATGCTAAGGTCAAGAATCCATCCAAATGATTCACACATTTATTGTAGCTTATTTTAGAGCCTTTTTGCAACAAAGAACACTTCAAATGAATAAAAACTTAGTATGAAGTATTAGAGCAGAAACTATAGGCAAGAATTCACATACACTTAGCACTGTACAAACAAGCAAAGAGTAGTTCCCCTTCTCATGAAGGCTTTTAAACTTCAGGATGACAGGTGGGTATCGTGGATAAGAGCACAAAAGGTAACAGGATGATCACTAGAATTTATCTCAAAATGTCATTTTCAGAGGTGGTTCCAAAGTTTTATTTAGTTGACCAAGGACAGAAATATTTACTTACTTTCCAGTGCAGCTTGCTGATATGAGTCTTCCTTTATGTCTATATTTACCCATTTAATTTCAAACTGAGGAGTGCACTTTGACTGTTCCTCCATCTCAGAAAAAAAGCTTCACACCTTCCTTTTTTCTACAGGTAGGAGGAAAGGCAGCAACCTATCAGGTAATATTTGGAGATTTTTGTGAGAGAAACAGAAAGTATGAAAAGAAGAATTAAGAGAAAGGACAGAAGTCATCAAGTTTGCAACAAAGCTGGGCATCACCATTCCCTAATAAAGTCAGGGATGACAACTCCACAGGACATGACTGGTAGAACAGAAAAACTCAAGGGGTCCTTCAAAGGAAAAAACAAGTAATTTCTGTTGAACGCAACAGTTAATGGTGTGTGAGTACAGTTAAACAGAAGTGTAGGCAAACACATTGTTAAGGCTGTGAGCCAGAAAAATGATTCTACTTATAGTATTTTGAATGACTTGAAGTAGGGCAAGTTGTGATTTACCACACAGAGACAGGAGGAGGTTGGCTAGTCAACATTTGTTACTACTAGAACCCATACGAAGGATTTACAGGCTTGTGGGCATGTGCACTTGTGTGTATGCATACAGATTTATATAAAGGGGGGGGGGGGGGGGGGGGGAAAAANGGCGAGAAACAACCAAAACACACCCACAACAAGAAAAAAAAAGAACTTACCAAACTACACCAACATATTCTCAATATGCAAAAAAAATTACTGCTGGAAATAATCAGATAGAAAACGACAAAATTGATCAGAGGGTTTAAACAGCAGTAGGGTAGAAAGTATAGAGACTGAAAGACTAAATTAAATCAAAAGAAAGCGTTTAGAGTGAATTGCTAATATGAGAAAAAACCTCACTGAAGTTTTCAAAAACATATGAATTACTAAACTTACTTGTCCTAATAGTTTAGTTTGTACCATTTAAAAATATACCTGCAATAATGTACGAAAAATAAAAGCAACATGCTGTTATAGTCTTCTGCATAGTCAGCATTTCATTTTGAATTTAGATTTAAATAATTAAAGTTTATCTACCCAGAAATATAGGAAATTTAAAAAATTAAAAACTAGTAGAAGTTGACTGCAATGATACTCTACCCTATGCTACCATCAGACTGAATAGATTTGCATTCTGCTATAAAGACTGAGAATTCTATCAGATTAAGTAAGAATATAAGCAGAACATGGATAACTATTTACAGGAATTTGCAAAACTTTCAAGTCCGTTTTTGTTTTTAAAAACGGCCTGTATAAAAACCGGATCCTTAAGACTGAACATACAATTACAGAATTATCTTTAATGCCAAAACACACCTGTATGTTGCAAACCCAATGTCATTTTAAGTGCTGGGTAAAGATGAAAACACTGGCTTTTTTTACTGGGTGGGTGGGGAGGCTAGAATTGCAAAGAGCAGTTTGTCCATCCACAAGGGGCTGTGCTAGGGTTACCAAGCTAATTTACCTTGTGACCTGAGCTAGACTTTTGAACCCATTCCTTCAAAGGTGAAGAACTAGGGTATTAAGCTTGATTCATTTACAAGTGCCCTACCAACATAACGAATGCTTTTAATAAGATCTACAACTCTACTGGGAAAACAGTATTAGAAAAGCCCAAGTGCTCCTTTAATGTTTAAAACTTGATTAAATATTTACAGTAGCATAAGACTGAAAAAATCAGAAAGCTCCTCCCTGACTTGATTGCATCAACTCATGTTTATGGTAGCTTATGAACTAACAATTTTTACCATTATTAGAAACAAATACAAAAGCTAAATTCAGATGTACAAAATTTTATAATGTTTATTGTGTGTGTGCGTGATTCCGCCTACTTGCCAAGGAAAAAAACAGGACTAGATATACTTAGCCTAAGTAAAACCATTATTCCCATTTTAAAGACTGAGACTTTCGGTAGATGATATCCATTTCTTTCCTCCATTACCCAAATATTTCTTCTGGAGTATGAAGGCTTATTTTGGACACTTACTTATCAAGCAGGAAATCTGTTTTTAGATTTTCAGAGTTATTTTATTGTTCTTCAGGGTAATGAAT
Organism: Rhinoptilus africanus; assembly: GCA_013400135.1. Classification (NCBI taxonomy): domain Eukaryota; kingdom Metazoa; phylum Chordata; class Aves; order Charadriiformes; family Glareolidae; genus Rhinoptilus; species Rhinoptilus africanus. Next base: position 14,960 of record VXBO01013657.1, read on the forward strand.
ATAAGTCCTTAGACAAAAAGTTTGCTTTTCTCGGCTGCCTCCTTATAAACAGGTCATACAGTACACACACAGCTTTCAAATTGCTTCAAGTTCTGAACAAGCATTCAGATGCTCACTCCTTATTGGCATGGTCTTAGGAAGAAAGTTTTTTCCATGGAAGTCCATGGATGTGAGAACAGAATTTTTGTTCTAGAAGAGTTCCTATAATGCAAAAAGTAGACGGAATAATTGAAAGTCCCGGTCAAGAACAGAGTTTGGATGAGCTTATTTTGCTTCATAGAATGGTTTGGGTTGGAAAGGACTTTAAAGACCATCTAGTTCCAACCCCCCTGCCGTCACCAGGGACACCTCCCACTATGACCACGTTGCTCAGCCATCTAACCTGGTCTTGAACACCTCCAAGGATGGGGCATCCACAGCTTCTCTGGGCAACCTGTACAGTCTCTCACCACCCTCACGGTAAAGAATTTCTTCCTAATATCTGATCTAAATCTCCCCTCTTTCAGTTTAAAGATTACCTCTCGCCCTATCACTACACTCCCTGATAAAACTGTCCCTTCCCATCTTTCCTGTAGGGCACCTTTAGGTACTGAAAGGGGCTATAAGGTCTCTCTGAAGCCTCCTCTTGTCCAGAACCCCAACTCTCTCAGCCTGCCCTCATCGGAAAGGTGCTCCAGCCCTCTGATCATATTTGTGGCCCTCTGCTGGACTCGCTCCAACAGGTCCATGTCCATTTTATGCTGGGGGCCCCAGAGCTGGAAGCAGTACTCCAGGTGGGGTCTCACCAGAGTAGAGGGGGAGAATCACCTCCCACGGTGTGCTGGCCATGCTTGAAGGAGTTTATATATTGAAATTATAAAATAGATGATAAGTGAGAGGAAAGAGACAGAGAGGAAGTTATTTGACCAGAGTCATACCTTAATCCAGAGTCCTTCTCTGCAAATGAAGCATCTAGTCAAATACCTGAACAAGTGCTAGACATCTAGCAAAGCTGTTAAAACTACAAAAATCTTAAAAAACCCAGTTCTGTCAGGAATGGACTAGCATACTAAAATAAAAACCACAGTCAGCTCTTATCAAATGAAGTCACAGTATATATAACAAAAAAATTTGAAGTGAAATCACTGTTGTTACAGCAAAACAATTTGATTCTAGTTTTGACAACAACATCTAGCATCCCTGGGGAGTAAGGTCTTTAAAATGACTGCCTATAGGTGCTCTTAAGAAGCTAATTGTTGCCTTGAAGCCATTTGGATACCTGCACATTCCCAAGTAGTGATACAACTGTATATGCCCAAAAGCCTATCTGAGTATTGACACACTAAAGCAAGGACCCAAAAAATCCTGAGAACACAGAAAAGAGAAATCCCACAGCACACCTCGAGGAAAAGGCAGAGAAGCTGGTGTTTCCTTCACCCTCCAAATCAGCTGCTGGAAAACCACAAAGGTTTTCCTATAGCCAGCCAAAAGTACATGGAAGCCAGTATGCTTCTGCAAAATACAAATCATCCAAACTAGTGCTTCCAGCCAGTAGTACTCATTAATAAGGATATAAGACACAAAAATATAATTTATTTCTCAACGGCACGCTTCTCAAAACCAGAAGCAAGCAGTGTGATTGACTAACTAGAAAACCATCAAGACTATGAAATCAAGACTCCTGGTATAAGTCAAGCTGTCATTTTGTGCAAGTTACTAACTTCCTTGTGCCTCAAGCTGCCCAGATGTACAGTTTGGCAAAAATACATTTAGAATGAAAAACAGATGCTCTTTCAAAAATGTGAGCTTTCAAGGATAAATGAATACTTTATATTTTACTACAGAAAAGATTTCTACATATCCTTTAAAGAAATAATAGCACTATTTTAGCTTTAGAATTTGGGTATGAGTAAGAATTCCTATAAAGCAGCCTATCATTGCTAGCCACCTTTCATTCATTCATATAAATCCGAAGAGCATATATATGGCAGCGCAAAGCGAGCAAACTGCTTTTCATGGATTACACTACTTTGCTGTAGTTTTCAGCTTTATGTACTTGGTAACAAATTACCATCTGTACCATGTATGTTAATAGCTAGATGATAGTATTCATACATAGAGGCAACCACATTCCATCTGCCGTGCAGTTAGGCCACGCATAACTCAGTCCCACCTTTAGACAAAACAACTGCTGTTTACTCAGTCTGACAATGAAATTAAATGATTGATGTCCCGGGCAGCTACCATCTAACATTCAACCAAATGTGCACTTAGCATTTAGGCGTCACCTGTTCCAGGCATAAAACAAAACGGGCTTTTTTCCACAGTTATTTGTAGAGGAAAAAGTCTGACACTTCACCCAAAGCTCAGCACAGAAGTGACTTGAAGTAACCACCGGAGAAAAGTTGCCCTCCAACCCTTACTCCCTCATTTGACGCACTATTTTTAGTTGTATGTTTTAGTAGTTAAATTACATTTTTCAGGAAAACATGCCTCTTTTGCTCTAACAATGTTAAAATATTCAGAGCATTACCTGAAAATTATTTAAATTTATCAGAGTATTATAAACTCCCACTTTTAAACAATGTAGATTCCAATATTAAAATAAAAGCTTATTTTTTTAATAATTATGAGATCTAATATTGATACACACCACGTAGCACTCAACTCCCGCATCAAATAAAATCCCTCTAAGGTTTCAATGCATTCTTGGAAAGCAATCAAAGGCCTCTTTTTCCATAAGTTTGTTATTTATAGAAAAGCATTTGATTGTTGCATTGAAGTGTGCACTCTATGTGTAAAAAGGTGTTTATGGGTTTTAGTACAGTATAGTTAATACCCAAGCAATACCTAGCCCTTTTATAATAAAGAACCCTTACTGAGAGGATATATATTGTACTTTTCATCAAGTGTACAGCATACAATTACATGTGCTGGTGGTCTATAATGCAGACCCAAGTTGAGTCAGCTTACATCTTATAGATTTGTTGTTCCGTATATTAACAACTAAGAACAGTTACAGTTTTGTACTCAAATGAAAGAGTAAGACTTAAGAAAAAATATTCGTACTTTATTTGAAAGCAAGCTATGAAAACTTGCAGAATATTTTAAAATCAAAGCTACACTGCTTAGGAATTAATATATTCTTTCTGCTAGTTATGGATTGCTAATCATACATTTTCTCACAGACAAAGAAAATAAAAGGTGCTAAGAACACATAAAACAGACCTTCATGTGGACAAAAGATATGGTCACATTAAGTATAAATATGGTAGACACAGACCTAGCAAATCTCCTACCCACAGCATAACTTTAGGCATCCATTGGGCTGTGCAGTTGACAATATTTCAAAACACAAGAGAAAAAAAGCCACTCAAGGAAATTAAAATCTCTCACATCACACAGAAGTTGTAACAAAGCATTATCTATTCCCAAACATCCAGAATCCGACATTAAATATCAGTTCAGTTTCCCATACATGAATATAAAAAGGTATCCCATCATGTAACATTTAAAGGTTAACGTTACATTTAATGTTAGAAGGCAAAGTAATTCACAGATTGATCTATTCAACCTCAAAGCATAATTTAAATATGTGCACCTTTTTGTCAGTTTTGGATTTGTGTTATTTTCTTTGGTTTTTTTCCCCCCATTTGTTTGGGAGTTTTGTTAGTTTGTGAGGTTTTGGGGGGGTTTTGGTGGTGGTTTTTTTTTGTTTGTTTGTTTTTGTTTGGGGTTTTTTTAAGAGTATAGCAGAAGAGAGAAAATAAAGTTATTTAAGATCACAAACCTTGCAGTCCTGAGAAGCTTAATTTTGATGCCTACTGGAATTTTGCAAGGGTATACGCTGAGGGACGAGTTCTTAGAAGTGACAGTCTTTTTCAGAGATACATAAGTGTAACTAGGTAACTGAGCTGTGCACCAATGGCATAAGAAAAATTAAATTCCAATATGAGCTACATCTTGTGTAAATTGCAACGGCAAAGTTTAGTCTCAAAAATTAGTCACCTTTCCCTTCACAGATTGCAGTTCTGTCCATCATACTACAGCCACAACTGAGCAAAATACTTTAGCACATTAAATGTGTTAGATGGAAAGTCCCTCTCCAAACTCCCAAAGTTAGAAACTCTGTGGCAGAGATTATATCAGTGCTGGTCACAAACTCTCCAACACTCCTGGTAGTTTACCATGGTCAACTACATGAGGTGCCTACTGCCTGACCGAACAACCCTGATGCAATTTTAGTCCAAAAAAAGCCACCTACATACCCATAAACCACAGTTCCTTTGGTGTTATCTTATAGTTAACATTTAGTAACACATACTTAAGCACCTTCCTTAAATTGTGCCTTCCACAGAAGCTTTCAATAAAAACAAAATAGTTCAGACAAGAAAGTTACAAGTTCAATCCTGGGTACTCTACTTCTGAAAGGCATTTTGGTGCGTTCAAAGTTAATTCCTTGAACAAACATGAGACCAGGAATAACAGAAGTTACATAAATTGATTCTTTAGGCTATATAGGCAGAATTCTTACCAACCATTCTTAATTATCATCTAAGTAACAAAACAATATAGGTACTTATAAATATTTAAGAATACTGGAAGAAGCAGTGCTTTTTAATAGATGTATATAAACTTTTCTTACTGTAAAATAAACGAAACTAAGCAAGTGTAATGTACAGTAAGTGACTGTCTAGGAGGACAGAGAGGTAGATTAAATAGAAATGCCAATATAAACAGCCTTACACAATCCAACAATTAAGTCAAAGTGAAATGCAGATTTAACATCTAATTACAAGACGAAACTGTGAAGTATGTTATAAAGTCAAGTGTTTGCACAGAAATGTATTTTGCTAGAAAGCAAAGTGGTAGCTCATTTGCATATTTCTTTTTGTTAGCACACAAAAGAGTCAAACTGCTAAAATTAAGATAGCAAATTGTTTGAAAACCTCATTTTTAAGCAAAATAAATCAGGCTGAAAACAGCCATTTTTATACAGTCTCGATTTTTGCAAAGTTGATCCAGAACGTATCTTTCTGAAAAATCAGACTAGAATAATTATTACTTTAGATTACATAAAGCTTCTGATGATTTCAATAGATGCTGACTGCTCTGATCACAAACTTGTTCGGTACTTCATTAACATTAACCATATAAGCAGTTAAGCAGGTGGTTTAAGCGCCTTGCTGGTTCAGGGCCAGAATTTGCAGCACCATAGGAGTGCTCCCCCTCCCCCCCACCCCCCAGTAGGAAAATTTCTTTCATCTTTACAGACCTTGACCTTCTGGAAAGCAGCAGTTGTTTAAAATGCTCTACCATGGTAAAACTGAAAAAATAGGGTAAATTCAAGATTCAGTGATAAGCTAACAGTATGGATCTAGACACTGATATTTTGAAATTAGGAGAGCATCTACCCCATGTTTTAACATGAAGTGCAGTAAAGAGGCATAAACACCTTTACTTGTGTTTCACTGCTGATCTCAGAATTTGCTTAGAAACATTAAATATCTTAATAAGTCTCCAACATCATGAGCCACAGTATTATATGGGTGGAACTTTCCATATAAATATAGGTGAATGGCTGTTATCTTGATGACTGCATAGATTATTTGTTTGAATCAGATTTCCTAACATCTACTCTTTTCCCTTTGTCACTGACAGCATCCTTCACTCAGGCTAATAAACAATGATTCTCCTCATTCCAACATTTTTGATCTGTTAGGAAAACTATGCATTTAATGACTTGAAGCTGAGGAGAATGGCAAGGTGCACAGGTTCATACGGACTTCTCAACAAATTAGTTTTGTGAACTAGCCACATCCTCTAAGATATTCCTTCCTACCTACCAGTGATGGATATGGGCTTTCAATCTGATACACTATTGTTTATTTCAAGACTAATTTCAGCTAAGCACTTAGTCAGATCGGGCATGTTGGGTTTAAGCATTTACCTGGGGTTTAAACATTTGCCACTTGACCAGCAAACTTATCTTCTAGGATTAATTCAATCATAAAATAAAACAATCTGTTTACACAGATGATTAATGATTATGCTATACTACGTGCAAATTCAACTTTGTTTATGATGATTAACAGATTACCTTTACAAAAAATGCTTGCTAGTAGTTAAACATTGTTCTTATAGAGGAACTCAGAATAAACGCATGGAGTGAAATCTGAGAGAGTATGCATAATCCAACACGCTGATATTGTACACAATTTAAGCCATGTGTTTGTACAGGAGAATATATTAAACCCCATCTGTTTTAACAGTTTTTAATGTTATAAATTAGGAAAACATCAAAAATGTCAGGAGACAGCGAACACTTATTTGTTGTCTTTCAGCCCTGTATTTATTAGACAAGTTTGTTATCAAACTATTTCTCCAAACATGAAAAGAACAGCAGGCCTTCTGGAAAACCAGATGGCTGCTGTGGTTTCGAAACATGTTCTGGAAGGGTTATATAGTTTACATTTTTTCTTTTTCATAAAGGATTGTGTGGGATGTGGCATGGTTCTTGGACACAAAACTCTCGCAAAAAAACCCAAAGGGTATGTGGGTGGGAAAGCGAGGGACTACTTGGGGATACAAAAAGAAAGTAAAATTATCCATGTCACTGAATCTAGGAGATCTTCTCACAAGAAAAGAGAAACATTTCAGCTGCAAAAGAAAAAAGTTACCACTGTAAAGGGAAAAAAATGCTTTCAGACTGCACAGTCTTAGGCATTTCACTGCCTTTCTCTCAAACAGAAGGGGGCCCTAGATACTGAAAATAAATAGGGGAACAGAAAGAATAGCAAAGCATCAGAAGAAATATGTTTGATGGGATGAATTACATGCATGTCAAGAGGAAAAAGAAAAAGGTCAGTCTATGAAACTGAGAACATAATCGTATTCCAAAAGGAAAAATGTTTAATAACATTTGTCTAGTCATTAAATCAATACACAGTAGGAGGAAAGCACAAATATAAAAGGACTCAAAGCCCAATTATGGGAAGGATTGCAAGAAAAAGAATCCATGGCTACTTCTGGTATTTTGTATTTTTGCTGTTTGCCATGCCATTTTCTGTCACCATCTTTTATTTTGGAGCAGAAAAAAAAAAATGTTTTAGAAGTATTTCATTCCTAGGACACTGTTTTCTGTAAGAAAGATGTAACTGAGAACTTGGATGGCCTCTGGGATGGCCAACCTTCCTGAGCTAGTAAGGGGGACATGCAAGCCAGGTGCCAGTGTTATTTTATAACCACAGCCCAGCATGCCTCCCTGGCTTTCCCCAACCTGGGGCTTCTGGTTATACAAACCTCTTCCCCACCTCCCCAGCGGTGTATCAGTCCCGTGATGCACCCCTGCATACACAGGCTGCTTCTAAGCTGCAAGTAACCCACCTGATGGGAATTTATACCAAGTCTGACAGCAGAGGTTGCTGAGATGACAAGCCAGGCACTTAGCCAGCGCACGCAGTGGGGGAACAAGAGACCACGAACATGCATTGACACAGGGGTGGTTCTGCCCGAATATAAGAAAAAAACACTGTTCCCATGAGAATATTGCCTACAGGGGTTGTGCAGTCTGCATCCTTGGAGGTCTAAGACTCCCAGGAGAAAGCCCAGAGTAACCCGGCCTGATATTGTAGCTGCTCCTCCTTTGGGCAGGAGGTTGGAATGGAGAACGTGGAGGTCCCTTCCAACCTGTATGATCCTATGATTACTCTGAAAAGATGAGAGTTCCCAAGAACACTTATTTCTTAAGCCAGTCTATTTCTGTGACTAATCATTGCAAGACACCATCAGCGGACGGCCTACCAAACAGGTAACAAACATGGGGACGAATCAATTTAATTAAAATAAGCTGAAACAGTAATTTTTTAAAATTATTTTTTAAACCAGAGCATGAATATCTGGCAAATATCTTGACAGTATGTTTAGCTAAAGAGGGTCATGGGAGAGATAGACTGACATACCAAAAAGCTGGTCAGAGATGAGAAACATTTAAATCCTTTTCAATCCAGTTCTTTAACACACATACTTTTGCTCTAGAAAAGCAAACCTTTAGCTTGGCTTCCACCATCTCTAAGGAGAAAATCCTTTACTTCCTCAAAAGGTTAGTTTTTATTTTAGTGTCCATAAACCCAATTTAAAAAAAAGTGGTTTGACTTTTTCCCCCCCATTACAGAACATGGATAAACCTCAACACTCCAAATCCACCACCAAAAGAAGTTTTCTGAACAATTCTAATTGCAAAACTTCTTTCAAAATAAGAATTGAGAAAAAAAAATATATTGATATGACATGAAATAAAAAACCTCCTTGCATCAGGATTTTTTAGCAAGTTTTAGTGAGTTATTTCAATGTTTATACGATGATGTTTTATTCTCAAAGATAAAAATTCTAAGAGTCATCAAAAAACCTTCTTAAAAAATTTAAAACACTTTCACATTATTCCCAGCAAAATCTACCTTTTCCTTCCTGCTCCTTTAGTAAAATTAAGCACTTCAAGAAGCTTTAGAAATATTTTGTTTCACTGAAAACAGTGTTGCTGTTCTTTTGTCTAGGCTGTACTAGGAAGAAATACGTAATTCCAGTAAGGCTGTTGCACATCCTACATCTTGGTTGTAACATACTATGGTAGAGACATGCTCCACACAAGTAAACCACAAACACATAGCAGGTCTAGGGCATCCAAGGACATGTAAGTGCACATGTGCCAGATTTGCAGACAGATGCCATTCGACTGAACAGAGTGAGAACTACTACTTCAGCTCTGGTTTTGGACTGCTCCAGATTTGATCCCTTGACCAAACACCTTAAATCCTGCTCAGAGAGAAGCTCGGAGTACAGACAAAAAGGACATGTTTGTGAGTTTATCACTGACAGAAAAATGTTTGGTTGGATATTCTTTTAGCCAAGACCTAAGCAGGAAGACACAAACTCAGTTTCCACATATAAGCGATCAAAATTGGTTGGGATGAATACAGAAAACGTGAAGCTATTCTCATGAGTTGTGATATTTAAGTTTACAAACAACAATTTTGTTGTGCTGTCTATATTCCCTATTTGATATTCTATGTAGAACAACCTGCAAGTAAGAGTCACATGAAAATTTAATTCACATTACTTAAAAATAAGAATCAAAGGAGCCAAACTAATCGGGTATTTGCAACCTGCACATGGAAGGTGTGCAACTTAAGTCCTTTCCCTTCTTTCAAGTGAATCCCAGTTTTCCAAAGGTATAAGAAAATCTGATAGCCATAGGAATAATATTTTAGGCAAACAAATTTCTGTTGAACTGTTAAAGAAAATGATAAAAAAAGCACAATTAATACAATATAAATTCACTGAATTATATATTATTTGAGAATCCCACTTAAAGACTTGGCAAAAAGGACAAATTTGTTATCCTTTGTTCCAAAATCCTTTTTCAAGGAGTATCATGGAAACCCTTACATTTTGAATGAATGCTGTGTACATCTCAGTGTACACATCTCAGTATTTTAACTAAACCAAAATTAACATGCATGGAGAAAACCCACAGCTACAATACATGAGTAAGGCTGATTCAAGCACTTACATTGTAAACTGTATATTTGCACTAACATTTTTTAATATGAGAAGCTCTTTTAAATCCCAAACAAAAGAAGTTTTTAAATTTGCTTTTTTCTTATCTCTTCTCATTTTGTAAAGCTGTTATTAAAAAAGTATTATTTTTCTCCAAGCTATTATTAACTCTTGAATTACAGTGTTGTATTTTAGTTTTCATCACTCATCACATTTAACCACAAGTACTAGTACTTTTTCTTCACTCAAAACATATCTTTTATTGATACTGTGTCTGTGATAATGATGCAGGTGAATTTTATCATTCCTTTCACCCTACTAGTAATGAACAAATTCACTGCTTATTACTTTGGACTTGATCTCAGGCAAAACACTACTGGAACAAACAATTTGATTTGTCAACACCTTTACAAGGACTCCTCAATCAATGTCACAAATCCAAATTTAAACAGCAAAATACATTTGACTGCAAGACCCCAGACTGATTAGAGCTCCGAGTTCAGTGAATTGCACCAGACAGGACAGCAATCAGATTATTAACTCCACTTGAAAATACTCTCTGCTGCCTGGGATTAGCATGCATATTTTGATATAGATCGATAAGCAATCTCCTTTCTATAAGAAATGCCTGCAACATTCATTTGGCTGATCAAAGGTATATATCAGCTTGTTGTGACAGCTAGCTATTGTTTCCCTCTTTCTTTACAGGAGAGTCTCTATTAAAAAAAAACCCTGGCTCCCTTTCACCTAATAGTGGAAGTCAACAGAGAGTCACAAAATTCCATCTCCTCAATACCCAAACACAATTAGTTCAGAAAGGACTTTCGCCTTTTTTGAGGTAACTTCACTTACTTCCCCTTCTTCATTCTTTCCACACC
>VXBO01013657.1:25546-40812 GCA_013400135.1 Rhinoptilus africanus
CTCCCCCCCCCTCCCCCCCCCCCCCCCTTGAAACCGTGAACGGTCTTTTCTAGCCTTCCAAACATTTTCATGGTATTATTCTCAACTTCACCCGCAATTTAATTAGAAATAAACTGACATTTCAGTGAACGTATTTTGCAACTTGGTTAACGTTTTCCATATCCACAACATATTCCCAGCTTTGGATTAAAAATAAAGCAATGCTTAGAATGCTAAGGTGTTCACACAACAAAATCTACTTTCATTTAACTCATCTGAGAAAGAAAGCAAGATATTTTCTCCATAGGGTAACATGAACTTTTAACTGAGCTCTGGATTTTGTTGCATCTGCGGAAGAGCTGAAAAACCAAAATTTATCTGCCAAATTTTTTCAAGATAAAAGCACAGGCCTTTCATCCCTCCTCTAATTACATATGAAATAACCACTATCTCATCTGAGCTTTTTATCTTTTTAATAAAAAAAAGACATACTTTAAAAAAGGCAAGCACAGCCAGCGAAGCAAACAGTCAAACATGAAACTCGCCACAAAATAAACTGAATGCCATGCCTCAAGAATGAGGCCATCGGAAAGTCAACGTCCATTTTGGTGTTCTGAGAAGGAGATACTCTCTCAGATCAACATGAGAAGAGAATTCCAAAATTAAACCTCTTTTCCAGCAGTACTTGCAATAGGTTCTTGGAGGAAAACAATCCAACTCAGGTTCAGTTGTGGTACTGAAGTCCTGAAGCACAGGAGAGAAGATTCTCCTTTCACATCCATGTTTCAAGTACAGGCAAAAGAACCAAGCAGCTTTCATTGCTGGTTTTATAACCTTTTTCAGTTGTTTACACTTTTAATTGATAGGCTTCCGACTGAAATATTTTATTATAATTGAGTAACAGTGTACCGAACTCCTATATCACTGAATTCAGTGAGCCTTTCCCACTGCCAATGGCTTTGCTCCCATGCCTTGTCTCAGAACAGCTTATTTTGGGTACACCCTGTGCTCTAGGACCACTGGAGAGGGTATATTCTTAACCTGCCCTTATCTCCATGCTGATGCAGCCCCTGCACACCTGAGTGTACCACATGAGAACTGGACACATAGTCCAAATCTCATCCAGCACATATAATTTCTCTACATTTATCAGCATAAATTTTAGTCTCTTCCAATTTTCTCAATACTTTGTCTCACAATACTGCTTTTGTTCTACACCTATGCCTTTTACTAGCAGAACTGTGACATTATTTTCTAACGTTCTATAAATAAAATGGTTCCTTCACCATGAATCCTTATGGAAAATCCTGAGCTAATCATGTTAACTCTTATAGTTAACAAGCAATAAACAGGACGGGGAACCTCAATATCTTTTTAACCCTGTGAGTATATGTTGTTTGATGTACAAAATAAGCCTAAGTTTCCCAACACAACAGAGACAAATTCGTACAGACATTTCATCCATAGATGTATACCTCATGTACACAGTATTAACTAAGGCAAGAGAATTTATCATATTCTAATCCTTGTTAGATTTTTTCCCCCTAGTAATTTTCAAACATTTATAATTTCTAGTATCACAGAACAGCAATGGAAACTGCTATGAATAATACATCATCTCTTTTATTATTATTTCTAATTAATTAATTTATTCAAACTGGACAATCTGTAGTCTAGAAGATACAGTAGGAGTATTCTGGGTGTTCCTACAAACAAAAAGTATATTTTAGATGGAAGTAATTTCAGATATTAAGTACAAATTGAATATTTTAAAAAAATATTTCCCAATTGCGCCTTTTATAAAAACTCATACAATATCAACAAAGTGTTTAGGGAACGATAAGCAGTTCTTCAATTCATCCCCATAACTAAAACTGCATATGGTAATGTATAGCATAGCAGGGGGTTTTTTAGTTGTTGACTGTTTTATTTGTATTTTAAGTTTCAAAGCTTTTTTTTGAACAGGATGTAGGGGGATGACGGGAAAGGAAAAGAATCCCAAAAACACCCAGCAGCAAGTCCTAATTATTTTCCCAGGCAATTTTTTTTTCTTTTTTGCAAAGTAATCCTTTTTGTTTTGCAAGACCAACACCCATCTCCCTTTGCATCTTTTGTCAGTATATCAAAGAAAAACTTGTACACCGATATTACCTGGAAAGCCTAGACATCTCCTTATGACACGAAAGATTAAATTTAAAATGATTATCCAGATAATTGAATCAAAGAGGATCAATGGATTTAATAATATTCTTAATACAGGAAAGATAATTGCTTATTCTTGCTGAAACTAGCTGGAAGAACAGGTATTGCTTCATCACCTTTTGCAAACACAGAAAGTTAAACCTGATACCAAAGTTGTTTGCCCTTAATGGCTCTTCAGTACCTGGCAATCTAAATCTAGTTAGCTGCAGATAGCAGCTTCATATTTGATTAAGAATCTTAGATGGAAAACAAAGGATTTCAAGATACAGGTCCTAAATCTTTAAGCTTCTTAACATGCTCCTGATTTCTTTAAGGTAGTAAGTCCAACTCAGTAATATATTGACTGATTTTTGTTTGTTGTAAAATTCTAAAGAGTACTATTGTGCAAGAATGGGAAATGGGTCATCTTACTAAACACAATCTTCCTTTTGCAGCTATTACTAGTCATAAAAGATAAATAAAAAAGGTATCGTTTAAGTACCACCTTGGGTAGTGTGATTGTCTTCAAAAAAAACCAGTCTCAAAATGTTTATAAAAGGGATCATAAATATATACGATAAACCTTCAGTATTTTCTACTTAACCTAGTAATCATTTCTGTTTTCTTAATTAAAGACGAATGTCATTGACTCAAAAAGTTTGTAAGACCCTTACAGAAGAATTTTGTTTCTATATATTTAGATGATAAACTACTATGTGAAATTAAAAATAAAAAAATAAGATAAAGTGTTTATAAAGTTCTTTTTTATAAACTTTTGCTGCTTTTTACTTGGCACAAATATGTACGCGATAGGGATATTTGCACAAATACCTTTATGGCAGAATACCCTGATACAAATAACATGTCCAGTTCCCATCATTTATGTTACACATAAAACATGAATCACTCGTCACACTCCTTTCCCAACACCATCTCAGCCTAACTAATGATACACTTGGAAATCAGTCCACAGTGGTAGAATAGTTCCTTTTACCAGAGGAACTCCTTGTTGGCTGCCTTCCCAAAAACAAGTAGAGTTTTCTGACAAGGAGTGTACATTTGTGTTCACAAACAGGAAGAGATGAAGCCAACATCTCCCCCACCCCCCCACCCCCATTTCATCAATCATTTTCATCAGCCATTTCCCTCAATTACAACAGAATAATTTGAGTAGTAGCTTAATTAAGTCATGCATACCTAGAACCACAGTCTATGCAGAAGGACATTTAAACTACAACCTAACCTGAGTAGCAAAAATACAAGTAACAAATGGTAATTTGCACTTTCAAGTAATTTACTCAGATTGTATACTACTCTACTAAGTCTGAATTCATTGATATTTTTCATCTTTGACAAGAGTAGGCCTTTACACAGAATATTCATTCTGAAGGAAATTAATCTTCATTAATCACAATGCCTGTATCATTGACACAGTGCCTACAGTAATTCAATTAGACTTTTTATTTTTCCATTCCATACTAGTAATGTACTTGTTTCAAATTGAGAAATTATTTGTGCTAGCTATGATTTTGGATGAAATTTGTTTAACCACATCATGGGAAATTATTAGGAGACACAAGATCTTAGCTAAAGGAAGAAATGAAAAAAAGGATGCATTTGAAAATAGTGTTACACGGATCAGAATTGTTGTGGGCTTATTTTTAAAATAAGCCCTGTCTAATGTCCTGTTTCAAAACATGACAAGAATTACTTATAGTTTGGATCGAGATCTTTCTTGATGGTCTAGGTTCCATGCTATTAAAACTAAAGAAAGACAGTTTCATGCATCCAGTGGAGCATCTTCAGCTGAGGCTATTTCTGATCTGTTACCTGTAACAGATCTAATCATGCTATTTCATCTTTAAAAAAACCCCAATGTCTTCATCTGTGATGTTTTCTCTTACTTCTCAGTAGGAGAAACTCATAGCAGTATGAAATCATTCAATTGTATCGAGGATCGACTGTATACTGCCTTTTACATGCTGCTTTATGAGACTGAACACTACCTTCCCCTCCACAATAAAGCTATACTGTAAACAGCTGCGTACCTATATACAACAGCTTATTGTTGTATACTCTAGCTCCATCTAACTAACTTTCAAGGTAAATAACAGAATCACAGAACGGCTGAGTTTGGAAGGGACCTTGGAACATCAACTGGTCCGATATCCCTGTCTCAAGTAGGAGCATGCAGAGCTGGTTGCCCAGGATCATGTCTAGACAGCTTTTGAATAATGCAGAGATTCCATGATCTCCAGTATTTGTCTTGTTCTAGGAAAGCTACAGAAACATGCTAAAATTACAGTCTTGACACAAAAAAAAAAACCCACTATAGGTGTAAGTGGAATTTAATTCATCATATTAGATATGGCCATTAGCAACATATTAGATAGCATCATACATGCAAGGCCTTAATGAAGTGTGACCTTCAACACGTACATTAAAGCCTTTTTTTCCTCTTGTAGTTTTCTCTAGAGCTAACCTAGCCAAACACTTGGGAATAATGACAAGTGCTATGTTACTTGTATCACATAGCACTTTTAACATTTACTCATCTGACAGAAATTAAAAAAAAAAAAAAAGAAACACAAACACCAAACAAACCAAACCTTGAAAACCTTATGAACCAGGTTATGTACCTTCATAAAAAGCCCATTACACACATTTTGCAACTCTCCCCCAACTCCCCCAAATTTAGACTGTACTCCACCTGGTGTCCACCTTGAAAAGAAGCAATTTAAGCAGGTGCAATTGGTAGGATACCTCACACTACTTAAAAGGGAAAACATTCTCCATTTTCAGCTCTTCATTAAATTTACATTTCAGCTTTCAGGTTAAGTGGATTGTCGTTTCCCATTTAATTGTAGGGACTGTGAAAAGAACACATTTAAGAATATTTAAACACCAATGCTTCCATCAATGGTTTCACAATCTTTTTAAGAGGAATGGAATCTTAACTATTGACTATTTTTCCATACAGATGTCAATGATTATTAAAAAAAAAAATCAGATTCCTTTTAGCAATAGACTTGCTGCCTTTCAGTATTCCTTCACCTGTCTAATGCAGGACGTAGAAAGCAAGGAACACCAAATGTGTACATGTGATCAGATGCAGAGTTTTGCCCTTAAGCACCTCGTCAAAATGGAAGCAACTACTTTTTCAGGCAGAGGAGAAGCAGCCATTACACAGAAGGGGGGGGGGGGCAGAAAAGAAGAAAAAACCCAAACCCCCAAAGCTAAGTCTCCTTCTCACACTGTTAATGCAACAAGAATTCTCCAGAGGCTGCTTGCCCCAGCTGAAATTCTGTCCTGTAATGCACGAACACAGCTAGACACAAAACGTCAGAGCTCCGCTGACACTGATCTGGGCTTGATCTTTTGACTTACAGAGAATCATAGGGTTGGAAGGGACCTTAGTAGATCTAGTCCAACCCCCTGGGTCACCCAGAGCAGGGGGCACAGGAATGCGTCCAGACGGGTTTTGAATGTCTCCAGAGACGGAGACTCCGCCACCTCCCTAGGCAGCCTGTGCCAGTGCTCTGCCACCCTCAAGGTAAAGAAGTTACACAAGAGTAAACCAAAATGAATTAGATGGGATGAAATAGACCTTCCTGAGTTTTAAACTAGTCTCGGTATTCTTTCAAATACAAACATTGATGGAATTATTCCACTGGTGAGACAGAGGCATTCAACAGTTTCAGTGATAATTTATTTGAACTAAAGATTGTGGATATAATGATACTATTGTTTTAAATAAAGGTATAGTTAGACTGTCATTCTGAAGAAGCCGGATATGCTGAAGGAAAACAAGATAGCAAGATTAAATAACAGCGATAATGTGGCATACAAATAATGGGAGGTGCTAAATTTGTATTTAAGGGAACAGAGAATGTAGCATCTATTTTTTATACCCAGAGCACTGTAAGTGTTCAAGCAATCCACAGTGGTCTCAAAAGAAAAAAAGCAGCAGAAGGGAGAAAGGCTTTCAAATGATCACTGCTGAACTGTAGCATGCAAGACGAAAAAGAAGTTTAATCTGCTCAGGACACTTACTCCTTATCATAGTACATCTTCAAAAAAAGATTTAATTACTTAAGCTTGGATATATTTGTCAGTATGTAGCACGTTACTATATTGGGATTAATGCTCTGAAGCATCTTCCTTTGTCACCTGAGATTTTCCCTGAATGTGTCTCATATATAACTAAATACCATGTTTAGCAATGAGTCTTAGGTAAGAGTCCTTCTGCTTCCACAGAGCTTATGCTAAAAACAAGTGACTGATTTAAGTGACATTGGTAGGCTCTTCGAGTGTAATTCTCCTTATTATCTTATCAGTGGTCAAGACAGAAGTGTGAATCCTATCTAAGGATTACATCTGGAAAGGATCATGATTAACAAGACAGTATCTCATGATCTATCTCAAATTGCTTATTGTATTCATGCTATTTATTACCTAACATATACTTAAAAGCCACACTACATATGGACATACAGGTATGTAGTTTTGTCTGCATGCATATATAAACAGTATTACAGAACTCAGATCTAGTTTCCCCTGAAGAATATAACAAAATGTAAACCAGCAAACCCAAAAGGCAAAGAGAGAAAAAAAAAATACTTGTCTGAGCACAAAAAAGGTGAAAATAATCCAAAATGGAATGAAGTACAATATCTGTATACAGGGACAGAGAAAAGCAGGAATGCATTCTTCCCAATAGCAAAGAATTTCATCAAGGAACACATGTTAGAAGTTGGTCATAAATACACAGCTCTCCTGTTGCTCTGAAAAATTCTCAATTTGGAGTGGCATTGAAGAATTGTCCCAGGAATGCAGACATAAATGTCTGTATTTCTATAACACTTGAAAGTCTGTATTACCTATGAACTATTTCAACTTTATCAAGCACCTGTTTTCTTCAGTCTGCCTGGAATCTACTTTTTAATCTAGATCTCGACAGATAGCATACTGCATCCCTGCAGAACCCCAGCAAGTTCTTAAGGGACTCTGCCTGGCCCCAGGGAACAAACAATGCAAGTCACATGTGCAGCTGCCATCTGAGGAATTAAATTAATCTATAAACTAGATCTCTTATTATTCTAAACTCCAGACCAATACAGATTACCTGCAAACTACACTGAAGTAAACTCTATTTCTTAAACGCTTGCAAAGTTACAAGCAGTACAGTTACAATTCCAGGGCTCTGTGGACTACCTTGGTGGCACACAAACCCACCAAGTTGCCAGCATTCCCATAACAAAACCAGACATTTTGTATAAAGAGAGAAAACATGCAGTTACAAGCCAACCAAGAACTGAAGTCTTACAAGATAGTTGATATCTTTAACCGTATGATCAACCCTGGTACCAAGAAGAACCAATGTTTAGATTATATGCTCCTATTGTCTTTTACCCAGGCAAGGAACAACTCCTAAACCAAAAGTTACTTCGTTATTCAGCTATCAACTACTTTTTAGGACAATTACTTTCCTTTGTGTTTCAGTGACAAAGATACTATTGTCTTATCACAAGACACATACATCCACTATACAGTGACGCTAGTGCACAGGCTTCATGGACTTCTCAAAATTGTTGTTGACGTTCTGTTGGTACTCAGACATATGTAAAAAAAAAGACACCGTGGTAGTGTAGACATGACTATGCTCCGCATGCGCCAGAATAAGGAAGGACAAAGCATAGTTCCAAGGGAATAAACGTCTGATTGCTTCAAAGTCATCTTCCCATTGCATGTTCAACTCCCAGGTAAAAAGCTCATTTTCTTCGCTTTGGAAGGGCAAGCGGATTTGGGTTTCGTTTACAGCACGAGCGAATGGCACATTAATTCTGAAGTGGCCTTTGGCCATCTAACTACCACTTCATCTAGTTATGTGGTACTAAAACTTTTCCTGGTATGCAAACCTCGTTTATCCTTCCTTTACCACAGAAATAAAGTATTCATAAACTAAAAACAAAATGCCTTCCAACACTATCCAGCTTGTAAAATAACTCCCTGTGAAGAACAAATCTAACATAGTAAACTGGCCAGTGGCTTTCCAACTTTAAATGGCTAATAGACAGCCAGCTGTTTGCCATGCCATTAAAGTACTCTGATAAACTCCTTAAGGCAGGTGGGAGTTAGAATGTGATTTAATAAGTGCCAAATGAATCATTTATGAGCAAATCTTATTTTAACTGGAATGTTTTACTTTATTATGCAAATCTTCTAACTGCACCACAGACTAGAGCTACAGATTATAAATAAATATTTTAGAATAAATGATTAAGAAATATACTGTGCTCTACAACCAACAATGGTCATTTCTATGGAAGAAGTTAAGCACTATTCCCTGAATGCCTGAGTTTATGTATCATACAGTTGACGGCTCATTTCAAGATGGCATAGTACAACCCACAATTTACAGAAAACAGTCTTCCAATGCAGAACACCACAAACTGTAATAGATGGGGAGGAGGAAGTATTTTGAGAGCAAAACAACAAAAAACAACCCACACTGTCAAGAATCCTCTGTCTCCAGAAAGCTTTAATACAGGATTACATTTTTGCATTCAATATATACCTACCTCTTATCTCCTGTAAGGTTGTAAACTCACAAGCCACTGAAGCTATTTTACTACTAAAATATCTCACCAATGAGCACCCATCAGCTTCCTATAATCAGTTCACTTGAACTTAAGCATATTAAAGAATCAATATTAAGAGGGGTAAAGAAGTGTCATCCTGCAATAACGTCTCAGGTTACAAGAGTCAGCTGAATTCAGTGTTTTATTCATGCTAGCCTATAATGGCAAGAAAGAGTTTACTAGCAGAAAGAAAGGGATAACGGGTAAAAGAACATCTATCTATATGTGAAGGTTTTAGAGGTGGGAGTGCTCAAAATAATTATAGTACTACTCGAGTAAATGAGCAAATTTTTAAATACAATCCTGATTCACAGGTACCAGCCACTTGATTGCTTCTTTCATAAATTCTGCACAATCCATACATCATAAGGAAACATCAAAAAAGGTTTTGCATAACAGCATTAAAATGGAATGTTATGTTGTAATGACTCACCTGCTAAAGGTAAAGCCTCCCACTGCTTGTAACTAGAGCCAGATTCATCATCTATTTTGTACGCAGATTGAACTTGTGAGAGCAGAAGTAAAACATGAGTGCATGAAGAGTTATGCAGTGTTGTCTTCTATTCCTGCTGTTAGATAAAAATCTTCTGGGTGAATGTTAGGAGCGGGGCACACAGTTTCTCAAGATCTGAATCTAAAGGCTTATTTCACTTCATCTAATTTCTCTAGCAAATTATAAGTCACAGAAGGTAACTAATGTATGAAGATTATCTCTTTCTTACTCTTGCAGCGTGAAAATTAGGTGCGAGGTAAACTGAATGCAAGCACAAGAAAAAAGAAAAAACCTTTTCAAGAAACAGAAGTATCATGGAGAGCAATGACAAGTTATCCCAAAGGACAGATACCAAAGAAACACTAGACTTGCTTCTGTGACATAGCAGGCTAGAGAGATCACTGTGATGGAATCTACTAAAGCTAGAGTTAGTTATTAAACTACAGTTTTGAGGTCAGGCCTCAGAGTTGAGGGATATTTACCCATCTGCACTTCAAACACAAAGGAAATGCTAAGAAACACTTTTCTAGTTTTATGTACATACTTTTGTTTTCACTGAAAGACAAGCAGGTGACTCAAAAGCACCGATCCTCTACATGTCGAAGAGCCACAGGTTTTATTCGTTTTTTGTTTCCATGCAAACAAATCAGCTACTACACGCAAACTGCCACCCACAAAATGACTGAGCCTTCCTGCAACAGTCACCAGCAGAAAACATTCAATGGAAAGCATAAAATGTTACATTTTCTTGAACTCCAGTAATCATCAAAATTAATTTCACTCCCATCAGCACTCCCTGATGAGGGAGTTTTTTCTCTTTTGCAAATATATCTATTTGCCTTTTGATTTTTGGTAAAGTTTTACCGTCCACAGCCATCTTGCAGAAATAAAGTCCACAGTTACACTTTGCATTGTTTAAAGGTTTGAGACTGTCACTTACTTAATAGTGCAGATAATTATCAGACCTTCATTTGTCTGAGACAACAAGTGGTTGATAATTCATAAGATATGGAAAATTTCTCTACCATGCCCTTCAGATCACCTCACTTGGGGCAATAAGAACCAGCCAACTGTTTGACAAGCAAATTTACCATAAATCTACAACACTTACAGCTATAATGAATGCACTTTTAAAGGAATATTATAAAAATGTAATGAAAAAAAATTGTAGACAGTTTAGAGGATTAAGAAAATCTTACTATTTCCTGACAATTCCAGAAGCTAACTTGATACCTACTCCTGGTTAGAGTACGGACCATCATATGCTTTGACATGAATGACGTTAAAAGTAAGGCTCTCAGTAAGTATGGTAACTGGGGGTGTCTGTGTATCCTAAATAAATGGAATGTTGCTTTCAAATGCTGTGAAGCTTTCTAATATGGCAGAGATTACACAGACCTTTGCAAGGTCATAACAATCTTTTGAAACAAGACACAAAACTAGGGTAAAGCTAGAAGTATGATTTTTCCCATAATTAAGGAACATAAAAATGTCTTCGTTAGTTTGCATGCCTATTTTATAATAAAGTAATTATAAAAATTTCCTGAAACTATTATACAACCTAGTCAGTTACTTAAAAATATATGAACTAATCACACACTAACCGATATTATTTAAGCACCTGAATTTAAAAGGTGACATTTAGACAGCTCCATTTCATGTATATAATTCATATATGCAGCCTAAGAAAAAGTGTTACTATTCAGCAAAAACATGACTTCATTTAGCTGTAAAGAAATGCTCCATTTAAACCTAGTGTTTATATGTGACAGAATTGAAAAGCCTATCTTTGAAGAAAAACAGCAACTGAATTTGCAGACATGGCACTATCTAATCCTGGTTTTGCAGAGCTGCTGACCTAATACTCCACTTGAATTAATGAGGGCTGTGCCTATGTAAATCAAGCCTATTTTAGTTTCAAGGAACAAAACCAACAACTGGGCATTCCTAAGCGGCAGACCTTGACCATGCTTCTGGAAGTGTGATCTGACTGTGGATCCTTGAATAGGAATTAAGTCACTAAGATATACCTTTTAAACATTGTTTTCACCCTTTAGTTTATTTCAATAAAACCACATTTTATGTCCACTCTTTCTAATCAGGCTTATTTCTTGACAGTAGGCCTCTTAACTGAAATTATGCTCTCAATTACAACCTTAGCATTCAGGCTAATATAGCTGTAGAAAGCTCCCTCCCTTAATCTTATGAGAAATGGGTAGGGATGTGGAGGGGAAGAGACAAAAGAAATATTCAGTGGGATATCTTTAAAGGGTGGATTTTACCAGAAGCTTTCCAAAAGCATGACATTTAGTATAACACTAAGTCTTTCCAATACTAAATTAGGGGAAGGTTTCCTATCAACCTGCATTTCAAGACAAACTCAGAAAATAACTAGAAAGCACTGTGAGGTAAATTATTAATTTGTCACCATTCTATACTTGGTAGACAACTGTAATCAAGACTATTTAATATGTTCTCTGTAACATGAAAACCACTGTAGAATTCAACTTGGGTGCACTGCACGGACTTCCGGAAAATATTTAAAGATATTCAGAAGCATAATCCTTGCTACTCTCTATCATCAGAACATTTCATTTGCCTTAAAGGGTTGCAGCATCCAATATCTCACCCATAGAGAGCCATGCTCAATGCAAACATCTGTAATTCTGTATGCAGGCAAGCAAGAAAGGAAGCTTTAAGAATGGACAGAATTTTTTTTCCCCTTTTATTCTTTTTCTTATATAAGCCACTGACTGGGCCAGGACCAACCTGATCAGCTTTTATTACGACATTTGCCAGTGTTGTCATCACTTGTATCTCTAATCTTAATTTAGCTTCTTTCTTACCAATTCTACAGTGCAGGAATTGATTTTGCACGAGTGCAAGAATCCACACAACATATACAGAAATACCAAGATAATTCTAAGGAAATAACTTTTTAAAAAGCTATCTAAAAAAAGCAATAAGAATTCAAACAGCAGGAAAAATCCTAAACGCACCCTGCAGGACTGCACAGTTTTGGGGTAGGGAGGTGGGGGGCTCATGCTTAAATGCTGTAGTACTCTACACACAAACAGTAATAAAAATCTATCACTTAATCATTTACATGTTGTGTAAAACAGCAGTCTCCTTTTAGTTAAGAGCTGCTTTATGTTGTTTTCATCGATACAAATGTTGCCCAAGTGATTGTGTGGGAGAATACAAGAACAGACTGTAATAAAATTAAAAATAACTTTCCAAGGAAATAGTATTTGGAAGGATTAATTACAGAAGTTCAAACAAGAGGCCATATGCTTTCCCTTGTCTTTACTATTGAGCATACAGTATGCCTGTAATAAAACAGGGAGGGGAAAAAAGCTCGTTAAAGCAAACCGATTCAAGTACCAGGTAATGATTCAAGTTATCTTTGCAATTTTGTGTGACTGAGTATAGTTTATCTAGTCATTTGACCACTATGCTAAAATTTTAATCAGCTGTGGTCATTTGTGGAATAAAATAGTTAGTACTTTGCTGCTATTCCCATATAGCAGGTATTTCTCAAGTGCTAAATACATAAAAGAAATTGGTAGTGTGAGTATTTTTCCTCCTTACATCAAAATTTCCAATCTGAATATAAAATAAACTTCCAAGACAACACAGACCAAAGATCACAGCTACAAAAAGTGCACACATAAGAACTTTCTTGAAGTTTACAAGAATAGCTATTTTTTTTAAGCACTTTCCATTTAAGTAGTACATAGTAAGAAAAGTCACTGTGACTTGACAAAACTTCACTAAGTGTTCACATTAACGTGCTGCAATAAGTATCTTTTCAAGTGTTTTTCTGACTTGGGATCCAAACACTTAACATGAGAAAATGGGTTATTTTTCTATTTGCATGAGAAAATCTTAACATCTTTCCTTAATTTGATCAGTTTGATATTTTCCAAAAATATAACACTGATTTTGTAAGCAAGAGCTGATGGAACTTAACTAGAATTTGCTACTACAAATCAGAGAGACTTTTATCCCAATTATGTCACATGCAATGTCATGTGCAATATGACTAAGTCAAAATTCTCCCAGCATTCATTACTATGGGCATTAATCTTTTTATTCAACTGAATCTGTTAAGATTTTTTATGTGATAATAAATTTAACTATCTGTTGCCATCAGTACCTTAAAAAGTTAAGTCAACACATGAAAGTTCAATTTAAAGATATAGGGAAAGTCAATGATGTAAGTTAACATTATTAGATATCACAGTTTTGTACGTCCCCAGAATCTAATGTTGGAAGAAGATGAAAGTGTTGGTTCTCATCCCATAACCTTCATGAAAAATAGTAATAATAAAAAAAAAAATTCTTACCTTTATACTTGCATAAATTAACGAAGAAAAGTTGTATTAAAACACAAGAATCAGTTGAGGGAAAGACTTTGAAATTCCCTATGCTCTGCAAGACTTCAAAGCTTTCGTGGAAAATATTTTCTTAAAAAATGTCAAACTTTGACAGACAAAAAATGAAACAACCGATCAATAGCGTGTTTTTCAATTGTATTTAAATAAAGTCCTAAAAAAACACCCTATAGAAATATTAAGACTTACTAGATGACTGGAAAAAATAATTGAAATTACTTTCCTTATTCTCTCTGTATCAGTTTGTTTGAAATTCCATTTTATGTAATAACATAATGATGCTCTGAAAGTTTTCCACAAGTGTAAATCCATCACATCTAAAGTGAAAAAGCCACTAACAGTAAAGCTGGTTTCTATATTGTTTAAACATAATGCACTACTCAGTCTAAATCATAAGGGAATAAGGCACTTAAAATAGGGTGTCACATTTCGAGGTAATAAATAGCAGATTGATTCAACCTCCCAGTTGATCCTGCAGTTTACTTACATGCAAGATGGAAAATAAAGTACTGAAGCCACTGTGATTTACTTCTCAGAAATGAGACACTCTATATTAGGGTAAATGAATGCAAAAGTCCTGCATTGACAATTTATTAGATTCTTAGTCCAAGCCCTGATTGGATCAAATTGCAGTCTGAGCACACTGAATATACCTCACTTCAGTTTCCAGTGAACGCTATCAGCTATATATTAAAAAAAAAAAAGGCACAAAAACCCCACAAAGCCAAAACCAAACGCAAATAACCACAGAAAAGAAAACAAAACCATCCCCATCCCAAAAATACAAAACTTAGTTTCTCCAGTATATTCTTTTTCAAAGTACGTTTGTCTCCTGATTTTTCAATACTGAGGGAAAAGTGTTCTGCCCCAACAGATAATCTGTTACTTAAGAATGTTTAACTATGGGATATTTCCTAGAAAGCCTTACCTAAAAATAATAGAATTTGGAGAAATTCTCAGCATTAGTAAAGCTCTGAAGCCAGCAGAAATCTCTCTCCACTAACTTCAAGACAAGTGGAATTGACATATAAAATGACATTTAATATTAATACCCCAAACCAGAAGGTGGGAATGATATATTTCCATGAATTGTCTCCATTTCTTCCATTAAATTCTAGGCATTTGGGATAATTTCACATTTGAATTTCACTAGTTTTATTAAGCAAAGATAATATAGATGGCGGTCTTAAAGTAGAAATTATTGTATTAAAATCCTATTTTGCCTACTAAATATTTTCATCGATAACAATTTATTTAAAACTTAGAGAGACTTTGCAGTGAAATCTCTGATCTACAACCTAATTTTAGACCACTTTAATGCTGAAGGATCAAACACCCGTTTTCACTTTACTACACGTATACAAATTGCACCTAAAGAAACTATACATTTTAGTTACTCTCAATGATGTTTTTCAAGATACAGATTGCCTTTAAAAGTTAATCTCAAAGAAACCAATGTGGTCTTTAAAAAAAACACCTGCACAATTTTTATGTGCCAAAATATTTCTTCAAGCAAATTTCATTTTTTTGCACTGAGTTGCATAGATGTCATAGGTACGACTTCCGCCTTCCCCC